>MU226046.1:3680922-3694234 GCA_018584345.1 Thuja plicata
CAAGAACAGAAAATGGGCTTCTTATTATCTCCACAAATGTGGAATTACAAACTTTTAGAATTACAATATGCAAAGCCACATGGGCATTCCCTTTACAATATTCTGTAGGACAAAGCCTCGAATTATTTCCCAAATCTACCCAGAACTGCCCCGAACTGCCTAAGACAACACTACGGGGCCTTCTTTATATAGGCAATTTCCACCGCCCGAGAAGGTTCCAGAAATTTAGCCCTTAGGGCCGACCAAACTTAGAATTATTATTTTTCAATTTAGTACATCAAAGTCGGCTCAAAATAATTTTTGAAACCCGAACAAAAATTTTGAAGGAAAATTATTTTCTGCTATTTCAGGTGGCCCAACTTCCGGAGACTATAAGTCATCACCAGTTGACCCGGTTGACTATTATAACCCCATTTCGGAAATGCCACGAAGCGCTCTACAACATTTAAATTAAACAAGCTTCATTCAGCCTAAGTTTCGACCTCATCCGGAGCCTCTAAAGCCTTCAAAACTGAGCTCGAAGTTTCTGTACCCTGTTTTCAATACCGAAAATTTTCAATATCTTCAAAACTAGACCTGATCTAGCCATGAAACTTTACTGGCAGGCTGATATGACTGAGATGAACCTCCACAGGCAAAATCAGAACATTCCGAGATCGTATGACCAACTTACTAAAAATAGCAAGTTTCCATAAATAGCAGCTCTGCACAAGGTAGCTCTTATTGAAAAGAAAACAGAAATATTTTTGGGTGATGCAAGATTGCCCTTACACCCAGGATGCTCCTGCATCAAAGATTCTGATCACAAATAGCATTGCTAAGGCAATCCCCCCAAGAGAATCATCTTAAAAAAGGTTTACACATCAATGACTTGTTGTCTGGGAAGTTTGATATTAAAGTGACAGGCTCCAATATTTTTAAAGCAATCTGAAAGAGCTAGGATAGTGTTAGACATTTGATTAATAACAACTATCTCTTTGATGAATGCAACAAGATCTGTGGAGAAAAATCAGTTTGGTGGAATCTATACCATGGAGATAAGCCCCTTGCTCTCATGCAGGGTTATTTTGCTCGCAGTTGGGCCAATAAAGGAATCAAATGCTTTGCTGGTATATTTCAAGATGATAGGCTTATCAGTTGGCAAGAGTTAGAGCTTAAGTATGACATTCCTCAAACCCAATGGAGGACATATTTCATGTTGAGGGAAGCCTACAACAATCTAAACTTGCTTAGGCAATGTGGCAAGTGTGCAGATAGGATAGAGCTCCAGAGATGGCCTGATGGTAACCTATTTCCTTTGACCAAATCCAAAAGCATTTACGAACTCCTTACTAATAGCCATGATATTATTGAGCACCTGAATACTGTCTGGCATCTTAACATGGACCAAACAGTTGGTAGACTTATGGCATATACCAGTTGAGCCTAAAGTTGCTTGCTTCATGTGGCGTCTCCTCCTGCACAAGTTGCCTATTAACAAGCCTAATGGGGAACCTAATATTTGTTCCTTGTATAGATGTGAATCTATGGTTCATATCTTTTTTGACTGCTTTTTGGCTAAATAGGTGTGGGGGATGTTTGGTTTGGTTTTGAACAACTTCACCTTGTTGTACGTTTTCTCTGAGAAATTATTGAGTCTTAACAAGAGCAACAATCTTTTTTGGTCTATATTATCTAATTATATTCTATGGTTTATTTGGAAATTACGTAATGATGATATCTTCAATGGTAGAACTAGGTACCTTACTAAGTCTTTGCAAGGACTCATTTATCATAACATTTCCGTGGAGGTTATAGTGGTGCTAAAGATTGATGAGAAAAATTTTATGGAGTTGATAAACAAAGGAAATGCACAAATGCTCAAGAAGGAAGTGGCTTATGGTTACACCCCTTCCAAGCTAGCGGCAGAGATGGATGACTTTGACCTAACTCTGAACCATTTCATTGTCCAATTGAGAGAGAATAGAGAAAAGGAAAGACAAGGAAGGGTGTACTTTGATCCAGCTACCTCGATTGCAACTATTCCACCAGTGGCAGGTCATCTTCCTAGTGCAGCAGAGATGGCTCATCCTAACACCATATTTTTCCTTAATGACAAAGTCCTTAAGTGGGTTGAAGGCCCAAAGGGATGGACAGCCTGGTTTGCCAAATGAAAATTCATCATAAGATAGCATGTTATGTTGTTATATGTTGTTATATGATGTAGCCCTCTTTTAATATATGATGTCATAAAATGTAGCTTGTAAACTCTTCTTCTAATAAGGAAATAATATTTTGCTTTGTAATGTTGGTCAGTTGTAAAGTGCTAGAAACGTGATATTGATGTTATGCACATTATAATTAATAGAAAAAAAAAATTATCAAATCCCAACAAAATTAAGCTAAACTAATTATAATAAATTGTTTTCATTGCAAATATCTAGAGATAACATTTTTATCTAGTTCTATGCTTAATGATTTTATGAAAATCCTCTTGGACGACAAGAAAAGATTCAGCCACTTTTATTATGTCTTTGGTAAAGATATGAATTTGTATCCATCTTAACTTCCTTTCTCTATTGGCAGTTGTCTTTCCAAAACACCAGCCTTGGAGTACATATCCTGGAAAATCGTGCACTTTTTCATGAAGATTACTTTTATTGGATAGGCATTGGAAGTTTGATTGGATTTACAGTACTATTCAACTTTGCATACACCATTGCTTTGACATATTTGAACCGTAAGTGTGACCATGAAAAAATATGTTAGCTTACAATATTAGTTTTCCATCAGAAAAGCAATTGATGATAATTGATTGGGGTTTTCAGAAGAAACAATATTGCACTTAAATTTAATATATTACTATTTTTGCAGCCATTGGCCAGTCACAAACTGTAATCTCTCGAGAAGAGCTAGCTCAGATCCAAAAAAGCCAAGAAGATGTCACTGATGGATCAAGTCCAGTGTCTCGGACTGAATACAGAAGTACAGGTCAGACTTTTATTTCTTTTTGCATTGAAAGCTTATCACCCACTTTATGGTTGAAGTAAATACTGTAAGTATTTGCATTTGCAGAATGATTTTGACACAAAATGTGTAGATATTTTTTAATTCTTTTGTTTTATTTATTTTTTATTAGATTCATCTCTCCTTCTCTTGAATTTATAGATATTTTTGTATAAGTTTAGGTATTCTTGTTTTTCTTTCTAATCTCCCTTGTATATTATATTCTTATTATAATATTCAGCTGCTTCTCTATATATTTCTCCATAGAAATATCTTAACATCTTCTATCCTTTTAATCCTATATAGATTGATTATAACCATAAAAAATTGCATTACATGTTGTTTGACTATTCTAATTATAACATAAACCCTTGTCATTTATTTTAATCCCATTTACTAATTATTATTTCCTGCCACTTTTTACCTAACTACTTTCATTGTCAATTCATCCATCCTCCTCTCACTTGTGCCTCATTCACTTCTTGTTAGCCTTGTTCCTCATTCACTTCTCTTCATCCATCCTCCTCTCACGTGTTTCTCGTCCACTTCTCTTCATCCATCCTCCTCTACTTGTTCCTCATTCACTTCTCTTCATCCATCCTTCTCACACTTGTTCTTCGTTCAATTATCTTCATCCATCTTCCTCTCACTAGTTCCTCGTTCAATTCTTGCTAGCCTTGTTCCTCATTCACTTCTCCTCATCCATCCTTCTTATATTTGTTCCTCATTCACTTCTTCCTTCTTCACTTCTCTTCATGCATCCTCCTCCTTCCTAATTCACTTCATCTCACATTTGTTCCTCATTCACTTCTTCCTTGTTCACTTCTCTTCATGCATTCTCCTCCTTCCTAATTCACTTCTTGTTAGGCCTTGTTTTCAAGTATCTATCTCTAATCCTTCTCTTAGTTCACTTCCTATTAGGCCCTCCTTTTAAATCTGTCTCTAATCCTTCTCTTTGTTCTTCCTCTTCCTGGATACAACAAAATATAAACTGGAAAAAACTTATACCGAATATTTAAAAAGGATAAATGTGATCTTCCATGTTGGCATTTAGCTTAACAAGCAGCTGACTTGATTTCTCGTCCTTGGCAGCTGAAGTGCACATTCACCAGACAGCCCGGGCATTTGATGAGAGCAGAAGATTCTATAAAGGTTCTGATTCTGCCAGGTTCACAGATGCAAAACGTGGAATGATATTACCTTTCCAGCCTTTATCAATTACTTTCCAAGATATCCAGTATTTTGTTGACATGCCTGTGGTAAGAGTTTAGTTAAAACTCCCTGAAGTCAGCATCTAATTGGAATTGAATTGAGAGCATTTCTGCAACTGATGAATACATTCAATCTACTTTCTGCAGGAAATGAAACGAGAGGGAGTGACAGAGGAAAGGCTTCAACTGCTGAGAGATGTGACAGGAGCTTTCAGGCCAGGAGTTTTAACAGCTTTAATGGGAGTCAGTGGAGCTGGAAAGACAACGCTAATGGATGTTCTTGCAGGAAGAAAGACTGGAGGTTATATTGAAGGAGATATACGAATCTCTGGATTCCCAAAAGTACAAGAAACATTTGCCCGAATATCAGGCTACTGTGAGCAGAATGACATCCACTCTCCACAAGTTACTGTTCATGAGTCACTGCTTTATTCAGCTTGGTTACGCCTTGCACCTGAAATAGATTCCAAGACGAAGAAGGTACAGTCCAAAGTAGGAGCCTTCATATGGTAGGATTTTGATTTATTAAGATAGCTCATCTGAAATCACTCACTTTTCTACCTTTGACTTGTTTATGGGTTCATCAGAAATCACTCACTTTTTCAGTATGATCCATTTGTTAGTGTGATTTCAAACCATCTAAGCAAATTAAAGTTTAAAATGTCTCGTTTAAATCGAAAATCTTTAGCTAACTTCAAATATCTATAAATTTAGTAAATTAAAAAGATATGATAAAAGGTAAACTAGTGATTAAATTGTGATGCTACATTTTTTTTGTTAAAAAATTTAGTGATTAAACTAATAAAAGGTCATGCTTCTATAGATTCCAAGAAGAAGAAGGTATAGTCCAAGGTAGCAGCCTTCATATCATAGGGTTTAAGATTTAAATAGCACATTCTAAACTTTTATTTATTAAGATGGCACTCCCTTCTTCAATTTTGATTTGTGTATGAGATTCATTAGAAAGCACATTCACTTTTTTAATATGATCTATCTTTTAGTAAAATTTCAGATAAACCACCTACACAAATCAAAATATTATTAAAAAAATCTTTGATTGACATTATAGATAAAAGGTAAACTAGTGATTAAATTGTGATGTTGCCATTTTTTTGTTTAAAAATTTAGCGATCAAATTAATAAAGGTCATGCTGCCATTGTTTTTGGCTACCAAAATTTAGTGTTATAATGAGCAGTATTTGTTTTATTTTTGTCCTCGATCCAATGCAAGGTGCTTTGTTGAATCACTGACAATACTTTTATCTCTTACAGCATTTTGTGAAGGAAGTCATGCAACTAGTTGAATTAAATGATTTGAAAGATGCTCTTGTAGGCGTTCCTGGTGGTACTGGTTTATCTACAGAGCAGCGCAAAAGATTGACAATTGCAGTGGAACTCGTCGCAAATCCTTCAATCATATTCATGGATGAGCCCACCTCCGGTTTAGATGCTCGGGCTGCTGCTATAGTAATGCGTGCAGTGCGGAATACAGTGGATACAGGGCGTACGGTAGTTTGTACTATTCACCAGCCAAATGTTGGCATTTTTGAATCATTTGATGAGGTAATACATGTCGGATATTCTATCCCTGAACTGCAAGTCTTCTTTATTCTCCAAACTATTTGATAAAATAGCATGATTTAGGCGTAATTCGTTTATTTATCAAATAATTTCATGAATTATATAACTTGAGAAGGATAAGGATAAAAGAGTTTCCATATGTCATTCCAAGATGATAAATGAGTCTCTGTTTAGTAGATTCCTCTAGTCTAACTTAAGCCGAAAGTGTCACCAATTGCAGTTGTTGTTAATGAAACGGGGAGGAGAAACCATTTATTCTGGTGCATTAGGCCACCATTCGAAAAACGTCATAGAATACTTTGAGGTAGAAACCAACTCCAAATAGCAAAGAATTGTGGCTATGTTTAAGCATCATTTGCATTGCCGCTTGAGAGACTAAAATTTGAGTAATATTGGTTTAATTGTCATTGAAGGGAATAACAGGTGTTCCCAAGATTAGGGATGGGTATAATCCTGCAACATGGATGTTAGAAGTAACCTCAATGGCTACTGAGCGGCAACTTGGTATAGACTTCGCTCAGATCTACAGAGAATCAGGTCTTTGTAGGTAAGTACAGAATAAAATCATTGCACCAATGAATTTCTTATCTAATTGTCATCTTCCATCTTATTATCAATCTCATTATCAGGATTCAATATGTAGTTTTCAAGTCAAATTTATTGATCCACAATTCATGAGTAGTGGTTCACAAGAATCCATTTTGCATGAGAATGAATGAAACACTTAGTACTTATTGTATCTAGGTGATTCTCACAAGGGTGAAACATCAGGCATTTGGCTAAGTGAACTTAATCTTGGAGGAAACTCCATGGTTAAGCATGTTTGAGCAATCCTAAGATGAGTGACCTCTTGAGAAGGCATGATGCTTCACCCCTGTGAGCATCACCTAGATGCAATGAGTGCTAAGTGTTCCATTCATTCACATGAGAGATGGGTTCTTGTGAGGCTAAGTAGGCTTAACCTTGGAGGAAACTACATGGTTAAGCGTGCTTGAGTTGGAGCAATACTGGGATGGGTGACCTCCCGGGAAGGCCAGATGATTCGCCCTGTAAGCATCACCTAGATGCAATAAGTGCTAAGTGTTCCATTCATTCTCGTAAGAGATGGGTTCTTGTGAACCACTAAGCAGGAAATATGGGTCAACAAGTTTGACTCGAATCATAAACAGTTGAATCCTAATAGCAATATCATAATTTGAATTAGCGTGGAAAATACCTACTACTTATCAATTTTCCATCTCAGTCTGAATCTTTCAATATTCTCAAATACTGATTGACAGATGATATTTGAATTTTGGATAGGGGAAACATTCAGCTAGTTAAAGAGTTAAGCACCCCGGCTTCTGATGCCAAGGACCTTTACTTCCCAACTCAGTACGCACAGAATGCTTGGAAGCAATTTACGAGCTGCCTATGGAAGCAGTTATGGGCATATTGGCGAAGTCCTGGTTACAATTTAGTCCGCTTTATGCTCACTTTTGTCTCAGCATTGCTCTTTGGTACCGTCTACTGGCAACAGGGGACAAAAATGTAAGCCGATCTAATATGACTTTGGAATATGTGAGAAGTTTCTGAGGAAAAAACTGAGAGTGTATGACACAGTCTATAGTTTTTTCTCCTGAAGCATCTCATTTATTGCTGTAATTTTCCTCTTTCGTATGACACAGTCTATAGTTTTTTCTCCTGAAGCATCTCATTTATTGCTGTAATTTTCCTCTTTCTAATGATAGATTTTTGAATATGTTCTGAAACTTCAAACAAAAAATCATACACAGTTTAAACCAAAAATTTATGTATACTCACTCTTATATTAGAATTTAATTATGAATTTAATTAGTTCATCTTTGTTATATATAAATTTAATTTGTTCATCTCTGTTATATATGAATTTCATTATCCATCTGCTGTACTATCTGTACTTGTAGTATAATTTCGATTTTGTATTACCTGTTGGGACTTTAAATCCATTCTTATTTAAAGTTCAAGAGTAATTAGGTCAAGAGCATTTACATATATTGACATTTTTTAACAGGGAGAGTGAACAAGATCTGTTCAAGATGATGGGAGCCATGTATGCTGCAAGTATATATTTAGGAGTAACTAATAGCTCCTCTGTACAACCTGTTATTGATGTAGAGCGCCAGGTTTTCTATAGAGAGAGGGCAGCTGGAATGTATTCTGGCAGTGTATATGCTTGGGCACAGGTAATAATATGATTCTTATGGACATCGATCCCATAAATATGTTATACTCTTCTGAGAATCTCTTCTTTTGAAATAGATTGATTTTGAAAACTAAATCGTGAACCTTGCAACAAGCATTGGCTCACAACCACAAGAATAATTGTCAACTGGATTCTCAAGAAAAACCCAATAGAATATTATTGTATGTTACATTCTTTTTTTAAGAACATTTTAGAAAATTTGAACTTAGCACTACGACATGCACTTTATCGTTAAATGAAATGTCGTTGGCAGTGAATTCAAATATTACTAGGTTCAACAGAATTTTTAAATACAGGACACTACCAAGCTGAGTCATAGAGGCAGGTTTTACTGGGTTCTGTTACAGTGATTTCACATCTTTGAATCTGCTATATTGCAGGTAGCAGTGGAACTCCCATATGCCCTTTTTCAGTCAATCCTCTATGGGCTTATCACTTATCCAATGATGGGCTACTATTGGTCTGCAGATAAATTTTTCTGGTACCTATTTGCAACTCTCTGCACTTTTCTCTACTTCACATACTACGGGATGCTGGTTATCTCGATCAGTCCAAATGCCCAAGTTGCAGCTATACTTGCCTCTGCATTTTATACTATCTTCAATCTTTTCTCAGGCTTCCTTATACCAAAACCTGTGAGTGTGCCAGATCTAACTGATTATTAAAATTGTATAGCATGCATTATCTTATCAAATTCTAAAGATTTTATCTTCATACTTCTGATAAATCCCTTGGCGAATGACTGCAGCAAATTCCTGGCTGGTGGGTATGGTACTACTGGATTTGCCCAACTGCCTGGACCCTGAATTGTCTCATAACTTCCCAGTATGGAGATATGACAAAGCAAATAAGAATCAATGACAACACTCAACAATCAATCAGAGGCTTTGTAGAACATTATTTTGGATTTCACCACGATATGCTAGGCATTGTGGCTGCAGTTTTGGTGATCTTCCCTGTATTTTTTGCAATTATGTTTGCTATTGGCCTCACCAGAACCAATTTTCAGAAGAGATGATGCTAGCCATTTAGATAATACTCTGTCGTCCGACCACCTTTGTACCAGGAGACATTATTATTTACTTCAGGATATAGCCTTGGTAATTTGTACAGCATGCTTTTTATTAGGTTTTAAAACCAACAATGATGATAAGGAACTACGAAGGTCTGATGAATGGCACACATCTTAATTATGTAGGGACATTGTATTGATAATAAAAGTGCGGTTTCAGGTGTCATCATGTTACGTTCTAATTTACTTTGTTTATCTTATTTGTTTATCATTTTATTTCTAGATTTGATTGTGTATCTCTTTTATGCAACAATATTACTTTTTAATATCTTTTAACACCCTTTTATATCCTAGATCAGAAATGTGATCCAAAATATTGATAAAAAAAAAACACACAATCAAATTCATAAACAACTAAATGATAAATAAATATATTACTTTTATTATGTACATATCAGCAACAACCACTATCTTGAAATTCCTTAGCAAAAAAGATAAAAGTATTCCTGTACAATAATTAATACTTGCGAAGTTCAAGAAAAACCAATCAAGTCATTACCTCACACATGTAATTTCAATCACCGGCAAATATGTGAAACAGGTCAATCAGACACAGATGCAGTAAACAATATTTGGAATCCAATTAATCTACAGTTTGGTAGTTCAAATATTGGTTTCATGGGTTTCAGGTCTATTTTTAAAATGTACTAGATTTTACAAAGAAAAAACAAATAGTGGCAAAGTCTTTAAAAAAATAGTTGCAGGAGTCCTTACTTTTTAGAACTACAGATTTAAGTGGGTAGAAAAGGTGGGAACAAGAAATTGTCTTCATTGATATTTGTCAATTGTCTAAAACTTTTCATTTTTTATCAATTAATTTTTCTTGTTATATATTTATGTACACAGTTAAAAACTGTTAAGATATGCTAAATAATAAAATTCAGAAGACCAGCTTTCATAATTAGAAGAACTTGGAGACCACCCACTTAAAAATAATCCTAAAAATCTTACCCGCTAAAATTTTGAGAAAGCCCCTCCATAAGACCTCAGCAGAAAACAACTTAATTAAAAGTCCAAAAAAGCATCACATACAAAAATAAAATAAAATAAAATAATAATCAAATACCCAAACAATCCAAAACAACAAGCTTATATGGGCCCGTTTGGTTGGGGAATTGGAAAATGAAACAAATTATGGTTATCTATACCCTGGTTATGCAAACCCTGGTTTTCATTTTTTGGGACTGTTTGGTTGCCCTGGGAGATGGATTTGTAAATCCACATTCTTTGTTTGGTTGTCAAACTGAAAATAGGAATTGGAATTTGTCAAATTATTCGTCAAGTGACGGATGAAGATGGAGACAGTCTCGGCAGATTTGATGCCCAGAACGCAAATTAACAAGTGTTTTAAATAACGTATTTTATCATACAAGAATGTGTGACTATAAGTTTAATAAATAAACAAGTAATAAACTTTAATTCTTAAAAATAATGATAAGCCAGAAACAGTCAGTTATTATTAAAAGTGACAATGAACTGTTAGTTTAAAACTAATAATAAAAAAAAAAAATAGCTGCATGTTGACAGCGTAAAAACTCAGTTGAACTAATAAAAACAAAGAAAACCATCTAACCCCCATCCTTAACTCTTGACCCATAATATGACCGTCCAATGTAAATCAAGCTAACCTCCATGCTTAACTCTTGACCCATATGACGGTCCATGTAAATCAAGCTAACGTATAACCACTTTAGAAAAAGCCGTTGCAGTATCTGCCCTTAACTGCACTAATAAAAATGAAAAGCCTACAACGCGAAACGCGAAACAGAGAAATATTGAAATAATTTCTAAAACAATTTCTAAGTCCATGGATTCGCCGGACCCGACGGGTGAATTAAAATTGGTTTAAAGTGACGAAATCCATGGAAACAAAAGTCATTCCACCATCTGAGGCAGAATACCGAACTCCATGTTTTTGGCGAAATAGGGTTATTGAAATCTATATTCGCGTCTGTTAAAAGGGTCGCCAAACAGAGTATTGCACCCCATAACCGGGTTATAGGCGGCATAACCCGGTTTTGGGGTGCAACCAAACAGGCCCTATGAATATCAGAAGCATCAAAACAACCTGATTCATCCAAAATATCAACAACAAAACCTAAATCACCTCTAAATCTCAATAGGAGTAAGAGCATAGACAACTCCAAACCAATAAAAAGCTGAAAAACAATTCGTCTGAGTGTAGAAAAGTATCCAAAACATCCTATCAAGCTGTAATGTTGTCTCCAAAACATCCTATCAAGCTGTAAATATCATTACAGTATCCTCCTATTAGAAATATGTTTGTTTATACTAAATTAAAAGCAATGCAGCAGCAGCTGATACATTCATAACAGACATTTTACTTCATATGTAAAGACAATAAAACTTAACAGGAAAACAAAAGAATGCTACTAGTATAACGGGCAACAAGCTAGAGGAAGAAACAAGTCAGCAAAAGCACTTACAGAGCTGACTGACCCATTCAGAGAATAATGTCGGATCATATGAAAATAGAAACATTCATCCCTTCTTCTTGGAAGCAGCTGCGTGGAGATCAAAACAGAAAATCTTGGGCCCCACTCAATCCGTCATATTGACGTTTCCCATCGCCGTCCACCTTTCCCTTCGCCGTTACTCCCAGTTACAGTTTGAATTTTTGAAACTCTTTCTCCCGCCCGCAACATCTCCGTATACATGTTTCTGACCGCATAGTTTTCATTCGGACGCCTATTCCCAGCTTGTGCCAAAAACGGGGGTTTTGGAACTGGTATGGACATCCATGGAAGCGGCATTTATCGTCAGATATCAGTCAAAAATGCTCTGGAAAACATGTATACAAAAATATGGCAGCATAGACAAGGCATGTGATCTGTTTGATAATATACCCCAGATAAATGCAGTCTCACAGATTGCGTTCATTGCAGGATATGCCCAAATGCATTTGTATTTTTTGGAAAAGAGCCAAATGCCATTGGCAGATGTAAAGCCATAGTCAGCAATTTCCTCGCAGCCTGTGCGAAAATGGGAGATTTGGAACTGCGTATGGACATACATCAACCATCTACAATCCGAGGAATGAAGAAAAATCTGGGCCAGGCGTATTAAGGAACTATATCAAGGGCTTATTTATTTTTTTATCTTGTCTCCCTATTGCCAGACCTTAGATTGGGTTGAAAATATTAACCTTCTTCATGTGTACAAAGACTTCTATTTGTTTTTTCTTACTAAAAAAGGGTTTTCAGATTCTCAAAAATGGAGTAAAAATAGAGAGATCTATATTTATTGTTCCTACTAAGGAGGGTTTCTAAATCCTTAATAAAATGGAGTAAATAGTTGTATACATTAAAATATTTTGAGAAAATTAGAGACAGTTTTAAGAACAAAAGTTATATTTGATGGTATGTGATAAATAATAAGATTAGTATTGCCTTCAAAATTTGTTTAAGACATTTTAATTTCCTTGGAGGAGGACTAGATGGAGATGATAACAAGTTCGTAACGCTTGTTGATGCAATAGAACTTGAATAATATCTTGTTCCAATCGAAGAAGAGGAACATCTTGTTAACATCTTATTTCAAGTCAATTCTTTTTTGTCCTTTTAATTCAAATTTCTAATTTTTTTTGCCAAGCTTCTTTATTTTAGGAAAGATAACATCTCTACTATCAATCAACTTCTCACTAGATTACACAACTATAACCCTTTTTCTCCCTTTTCTCACTCTTATTATCAATTTTTGCATTCCATTCAACTATGTGAGCATAAGTACTGCATCCAAAAACCTTAAGATGTGTTGAGCCATATTTTCTACTATACCTTGCCTCATAAGGTATCATAGTTTTTACACTTCTTTGAATGTGTGTGTGTAGTGCCCAGATTTCCTTAGGCAAAAACACAACTAATTTTTTTTTTTAAATACTATTATATGTGTGTGTGTGTGTGTGTGTGTGTGTGTGTGTTAAAAGTGTATAGCTTACTAAGATTTCTTCTAAACACATTTTACAACAGCAGTACAAGCACTAGTATGGACAGATTATCACAAGAACATAAAAAAAAAATAAAGAACATTACTCTTCCTACAAGTTACAGCTACAATCAAAGAGATACATCAATAAGCATTTCTTTTTTTTATTATTACAACTTGGAAGCATGTCACTTCTTACACACACTACAAAACTTTACAAGGAGACTCTATCTTACAAGGTCTTACAAGAAGAAATAGATGAGACAAAGACTTATATTACATTTTTACAAGGTG
>MU226046.1:3697447-3723551 GCA_018584345.1 Thuja plicata
AGAGAGAGAGAGAGCCTTGGGTTTAAGCATGCTTCTAGCTATTTCTAAAACAATATAGTTTTTGCACTTGAGAACTCCATTTCACTAAGGGGTGTAGCTAGTAGTCGATTGCCCTTGAATTGCATTCATTTTGTAAAATTCTTGAAGTTCACGAGAGGGGAATTTTCTCCCTCTATTTGACTTTGATGGAGAAATTAATTTGGTTCTTCACAACGACCTCAATTGTTGAAATTTAGTAAAGGCTTGTGATTTTTCTTCGATAAAATAAACTCAAACCCTTTAAATAAATTCATCCACAAATGAGAAAATATCTTGTTTTATTGAGATAAAAAGTATGCATTAGATCATAAATATCAACATGTAGCAATTCAATTTGTACTTTTTCTCTCTAATTTCTTCCTATCTTAAAGGAACCTTAAAGTTGTTTTCAATTATGCAACCTTCACAAACCTCATCATCTTGTGTGATAAGTGGTAGTCCTCTCACGATTTTTTGAGAAAGAAATTTTGATCCTCTAAAATTTAAATGTCCATACCATATATACATTACAACATAGAGTGATCCTTGAAAATAATATTAGAGAATTCAGCTTAACTATATGCACATCTGAAAGAGAATAACTTATTTTGTAGAATCCCAAATTTCACATATATCAAATTGATCATTTTTTGTCATTCAACAAATTATGTGTCAATCTAGGAACACACAGGGCATTATGAATGTATCTTTATTGACCTTGTTCTATTTTGACTACAGTTTCCCCTCACCCGCGACTTTAATTTATTTTTCATCACCAAGCCATACTTGAGTTTTAATTAACTTTTTTGGTACATGAAAATTTGGCATTCCAATGTCGAGTTCATGAAGCGAATCTACGCTTGAGCATTGTTGCACCTACCTAAAACCTCAACTTTGATGATTAAAATTTTGCAGCCTCATTATCTTCAAGAAAAAACATTTGATGGGAAGTTTTTTGGGACAGTTGTTAGTAATTTCATGGTCCCTGGGTGAGATCTGATGCATTTTTAAGTGCATGTGCAATTGCAAGTGAGCTAGAAAAGGTCACAGAAAAAGTTCCAAAGTTTTTGATTTTGGAGGTGACCTTGTTGTTGTTTTGGTCCCAAACGCTTATGATTTCAATTTCATGGCAAAATCAAGGTGAAATGGTATAAAGACAAAAAATAATAGCTAGGTCCTTGGTGGCCAATGTGTATTGTGATATCATGAGCTATGAGTTGTCAAGTTTGCAAAATCAAATAGTAGACATCTAAGTGATATTTCTTCATATTCCCTAGAGAAACCTCATTAATTTTCTTGTTTGTGCCCTAGCCCCATGATAATTTGGACAAGGGGTGGATTTCGTGATTAAACAAAGTCAAGTGAACTATTAGGAATTAATCTTTACTTAGTAAAGTTAATATCCTCCTTTGGTCTTTTGAAGGAATATTTGTAAGGATTCCCTACAAGTTCTTTGTCCTTTTTTGTGTTTTCATAATTCATTTTCTTTATTCTAAATATTTGGAATATTAGATTTCCTCCTTATGAGGATTGTGACAACATGGGAGCCTCTCTCTCTCTCTCTCTCTCTCTCTCTCTCTCTCTCTCTCTCTCTCTCTCTCTCTCTCTCTCTCTCTCTCTCTCTCTCTCTCTCGGTTTTAGGTTTTTACTATCTTCATAATATTGAGCTTTTCTCTTTGCTTTCCCCCCTACAAATCTTGTGCCTCCTTGCATCTTATTTTTTTAAAATTTCTTCTACTTTTTTCAGCTCTTTGTGTCTTCTTTGAGCTTCTTTATTGGAAACATTTACTATCAAACAATTTCTCTTGATTAGTTAATGATTCTTTCATAGTATAGAGTAGGTTACTACTAATTTATTAGAGATTGTATTGTTGGAAGGTTATCATTTTTTTAACACTCGATATTTGAAACACTCTTTAATAATTTAAAAAGAAGAGTTGTCCGAAATTTATTTCTTTGTGTAGGATTTTCTAACTTTGCTTTCAAGTTCAAATTAATTTGGTTAATCTGCACTTAATTTATTTAATTTTTTTTTAAGGCGATGTTCTTTAGTCATCGTAAATGCACATTGCCTCTGTTTTCTTTCGTACCTGCTTCATTTCCTTTGACCCGTGTTTCATTGCATTTTTAGTAGTTATTGATCTCGAGGCATTATTCTTCTCTAACGTGCTTTAATCTCTAACTTATGCACGGAAACGTCTATGCAGCAGACTAAAACGTATTTCTTACCAAGGGGGACACTTAGGTTTTTTTTTCAACTTTTTTTCAACTTCCTTATTATGTTTTACGTTTTAGTCTGCTATTTAGCCAATACCCTTATGCACTATCTTTTTTTTATTGTGTATTTGCCATTTGTATCTCTAGTGCAATTTTGTAAGTGATCTTTGTGTTTGATTTATATGTCTACACTTCTTTTAGGCATTTTGTAATGTTCTTTGTTCATTCCTTTGTATCATTTTTAATTAGCCTTGTTTGTTTCTTGTTATCAAAGTTCTTTTGTTTAATTTTTGTTTGATATTTATTTCAAATTTTCTTATTAATGCTTCTTTAAAAAAACAAAATTTAAAGAAATAATTTTACTATATTCTTTAAACTTTCTTTCATAAACATAAAGATGTGAAAGTTTTTTTTTTAAGTTTTAATTTTTTTTATATTAATAATTTCATTAATTAAAACAATTAATTAATTATTTTTTTCATTCTATTTTATTGAGTTGTCAATAAGTTTTTTTAAAATAAGTATTAACTTATTAACAACTTAATAAAAAAGAGCAAGATTGAGAGTTCAATGAGCAAACATACTCAAATTATGAAAATAGTTCTAGAATTCCCACTTGTAGTTGCTCGCTTACAAGACAACAACAAGGTGTGGGAAAGGACCCATTAGTATGCGTTGGTAAGTTTGGATGTGTTGGACCATTGATGTCAACATGTCTGTTAAGCACTTTTGCCAGAGGAACAATATGTTCAGAGACATGGTGAGGAATGGTTACTGAGGATGAGGAGTTGCACACCTCATGAAATGTTGTAAGGATTATTTAATAAGTCCATGTCAAGTTTCAGGTGTTGACATGATGATCTGAGTAAGTTATGAGATCACAGATGGTGACTAGCTACTTTATTATCTGTTAGTGCAACATAGTTGCAGAGATTGGATTCACACACGTACAGAGGTTGAGATATTTGGTCGTGCAACTGGGAATATATTTTTAAAGACATGCTGATGTGTCTTCCATTCAAAGGGTTTGTGATTCTGAAGGTTCACAAGGCATTTTCAAGTGTTATAGAGGAAGGTAACAATGTTCTTGGGGGATAGCATAGAATGTTGGAAAATCCATTAACTGGGATGGATAATTTGATTGTTTGTTTGAACTTCATGATGCCTAAGGATATTCTTGGATTATGTGCCTATTGAGTTGACAGTTCCCATTGATCGCGGTGATCAAGTTTGGAGGATTTCCTCGGTTGGTGATTAGCTTTCTTATGTTCTTGGTTGACTTGATCAGTAAAACATTTTATGGAAGATCGGTAAAATGTTTTATGGTAGATTTATGATCTCGAGGTGGTTATGAAGGATCTAATCTATGTTTGGATAACATGCTTTGATTAGGATCATTGATTTTGGCGCAGTATGATGACAATTGGAAGTTAGGTTTTTGTCAACTTGTTCTTAATAAAAGGGTTGATGAATTAGGGCAAAGTGTATGGTTGCACAAGAGAAGGATTGATCGCGAACACCATGGATTGCTTGAGAAGCAGTTGTGCAGATTTGGTGAAGGTTGAATTGCTCATCTGAAGGAGTCAAAGAGAATTGTAGCAAAGATATGATTGTACTTCAATGGAATTGACCAATGCATAATTAGATGCTACTATATAGTTTAGAAATTCATCAGATTGTAGTCTGATTTGTGTTTGTAAGACAACAAGTCTTCCTTAGGGTTGGATCCCAAGGCAGTTTGAGAAGTGAGCTATAGGCAGTGTGCTTGAATGCATGTGCATTCCTCATTTGTAATAAGCTTATACTTCTAACAAGGTATTAGTCTTATTGTGGGTTCAAGCCCAACTGTGGTTTTCACCCTAATTTGGGTTTCCTTAGTAAAATCCTTGTGTTATGTATTGTGGATGTTTTTTTTCCTAATTTGTGCATACATGCGTGTTTCATTCTAAATCACAAATAAGGGTTTTATGCACAAGGGTTTCAAGGTTTAAGGGTTTTAAAGGGTTATAATTTTTGGTGCAACTGATTCACCCCCTCCCCCCTCTTAGTTGCTTGCTACCTTATTTCCTATAATTGGTATCACAAGTTGGTCCCTTGAAGGAAGATTAACAGCTTGAGGGAGATCTGAAGATGGTAGCATATAAGAAGGATAGTCCAAGGTTTGAATGAACCAACTGCACTTTGTGGAAGAGTCACGTGATAGTTCATCGTAGATGCATTGATGAAGATTGTTGGAAGGTTACTAAGCAATCTTATGTTCCTCCTACAAACCCTACTACCCCATAGGAGATTGCATATGCTAAAGCAAATATCAGAGCAAATGAAGTCTTGTTGAGTACATTGTCTAATGTTGAAATGACCAATGAATTGGAGACTACTAATGAGATATGGGTGAAGTTGCAGACCTTGCATGAAGGAGACAAGGAAGTGAAGGTTGTAAAGTTGAAGAGTTTGTTCAAGGAAAATATGATCAACAACCCAACCTCTGATCAAGATAATAAGCATAAGGAGTCTAAACTAAACATGCCTATCCTTAATCTAGACAAATAAAAAAAGAGACATCCATATAAGCATAAAGTAATCTGAAATAAATATCTAAATGATTAGGATATTGGTCATTAAAATATCAAAATAATTTTATGTCGAAACTATATGTGAAAGATAATACATATTTAGCTCTATGCTCAATTAACAAAACGAATTTCATTTTTAAGTTGAAAATTTGATTTTCTCGACAACTCAATGTCAAAAGTGTAGATCAACTTTATGAAGGACTACAACCACAAATTTGCAAAATTACTATAGATATGAATTTTAATCTTTGATTGTGCGCACAATTTAATATAACACATAATTTATTCTTGATTTACTTGGTTTCTCTTACTTTTTCTTAAGTGTTTCAATACTAAGAGTCTTTAGAAAAATCATTAGAGGCTATTGAATCATTATTGGACATATTCTCTTAGGTCAAGTCCTCAAAGAGACTAGCTTTACAATATGTCAAATATCAACAAATAAAAAGCAAGTGTGAATGCCTTAAGATGATTCACTACATAATTAAATTTATTTTAGGTGCTTTATTTAAAAAGTTACTCACATGCTTCTTAAATGTAAATGTTTTAGCCCTTGGTTTAGTTGACCCATTACACCAAATGAAAATGGTAGAAACATTAAAAAAAAAATTAGAAGTGAATTTAATCTAGGTTTAAATTGAAAATGAAATATGTGAAAATAGATATAATAATTTGTACAATAAATAACTAGTAAATAAAGATATAAATACCTATATAATAAATTGAATGTTATAAAAATAAAATAAAAAAATAAATTTTAACTTTACATAAATTTTAGAATTTATAATTATATAAAAATATAAAATAAATTTAAAGCTAAATTAAATATAGTACACACTATCATAATCTCTATAATTTTTTTATTAAAAATAAATAAAATTTGAAAGATGCCCATACCCTTTATTTTATTGAGGTTGACCATAAATTTGATAATGACCTTAATAAAGTCAAGAGCACCTCGGGGGTGTTCAAACCTATAAGAATCATCACATGGATAATCATGTAAGGAGAGTAAAACAAGAAAGAACATTTATGTGACAATAATATTACGAAACTCTGTTTTTTATTTTCTTTTTTCTTTTTCTTTAATTAGACGGAAGTGGTTGGTAATACTATGGAATATATATTCACTTCAATATGTCCCATCTCGAATATACTTTGTTGGAATAATAATTTTATAAATGTTTTTTTTTTTAATAATTTTATAAATGTTGAATATCATTTTTAATTAATTAGAATTTTTGATGATTAGTCTCTTCTTCTATTAATGAAATATTAAAGTTACACATTCACAAAAAAAGAACTGGAATACAAACTATTCATAAAATTTTTTTTATAAAGCCTTAGACAACAAGAAAATAAATTAAATTGAAGAAAATAATTTAATATTAAATTTAATAAATTTTTATATAAGTTTTTAAAGTTTATTATGAAGTGTTTGATCTAGCTTTTATTTATTTTGTCATTCTTTACTTTTTTATTATGTTTTGTATTTTATTACTATAAACATGCTATTTTCATTACAAAATATTACAATATATTTGAACAATATTATAATATATAACTATTATATATTCTAAAATATTTACTATATTATATTTTTAATATATATATGCTATAAATAATTATTATAATTTCAAATATATAATATATATGATATAAAAATACTATATCATACATGCAATATTATGTAATTATAATATTTTACTAACCTTTTATTCCTTATATAAGAAGGAAAAAATATTAAGAAAATAAACAAGTGTCATCTACAACCACTCTAATAGAGGATTTGATTGTGTGAGTATTTTTAGCATCAATGTATGTTTTTTAGACGAGAATGTATATGTTTTCATCTAGACTTTCTAAATTGATTGTTACTCATTAGAAATGCTACAACAAAAATTTAAATTAATTATTAATTATAAAAAATACTGTAATACATTACCTTTTGTTCAATCTTTTTATAATAAGATATTACAATTTAAATCGTTTATATATAATTGATAGAAAACTAAATATAATATCTACTTTTTCTATAAACAATAGTTACTATCTATATTTTTTAAATCATAAAATCAATTTCAAGTTATACAAAGAAGAGGAAAGCAAAATAAAACTAGTGTAGCAGATGGACATAAGGCTGAGCCCAAGTAGTCCACCCTTTTGGGCCTTCCATCCAAACAATATTCATTATTATTATTATTGTTATTATTATTATTTTATTATTATTATTATGCAACTTTTAACTTTTTTAACTATTAATATATACATCTCTTTGACCCCTTATTTATAAAAAAAAAAAAAACTCATATTATCTAAGCAAATGAATAATACCTAGCATCTCTTTTGAACCTTTGAATTATGCAAAATAATGCAGGATTAAAAGGTCAACGAAAATGTTCTTATGACAAGGTGGTAACTTCTAACATCTCTTAAATGGAGATGAAGTTGCCAACAATGGTTGGAATATCGTAGAGGGAATTATGATAAGTAGTACTTGCTTGGAATCTGGCTTCTATGGCCCCATAGCAAAAAGCGCCAGTGTAAGAAGCTATATAGTATATTTAGAGCTGTAGGTTCAGCATAATTTAGAACAATGGCTCATCCTGGGACCTGCATCAACGGATGAGATGGAGTCATTCAGAGAGGAATTGGCTGAATTGGAAAGGAGCATGCGACTGATAAGTAGTAATCGTCTGAGCTTCAGAAGCAAGAGGCATAGTAGCATCTTCAGTCAAGCATCATCTTCCCAATTCAATGATGAAGAAGATGTTTTAGATGATGAGGAGGCACTACATTGGGCGGCCATAGAAAAACTTCCAACCTATGATAAAATCAGAGCATCCATCTTCAAGGAATATGATGAGGATGGCATAGTCACAGACCGGCGTATTGTGGATGTCAGGCATCTCAAGCCTCTGCAGAGGCATCTGCTTATTGAGAAATTGATCAAGGACATACAGAAAGACAATGAAAGGTTGCTTAAGAAGCTCAGAGACAGAATAGACAAGTGAGTAGCTTCATTTTTTTCCATTAGGATAGCTGAACTAAGAACTTATCTTTCATGCAATTATTTGGAAAATAATATTATCGTTTGGGCAGCCCTGTAGCTAATTTTATATTTCACATAATTGCAAACTTATGTGAAACATAAGCTGCTGTTAACTGATATCACAAAGAAGACTAGACCAGCCAATTTTTTTAGCATGGTACTATCTGACTTTGGTTGGACAAATCTTTCATGCCACAGAGACATATTTTATCTTAGATGCATGAAATCGTTTCTTTTAGATCAGATGCGCAAGCACTTCATCTTGAGTTACATGTCTGATTTGAAACAAAATTGGAAGTTTGTTAACACTTTTTTAATCACATGTACACATTACAATCTTCTTTAATGTTCGGCGGCACAGTGCCATGTTGTCATAAGCTATATTCTAGATCTGAATGCTTAACATGAAAAAACAAGTTATCATGTTTTATCTGCATGTTTAGCAGAGTGGGCATAGAGATGCCAACAGTAGAAGTCAGATACCAAAACTTGACCGTTGATGCACATTGCCTCATTGGAAATAGAGCTCTTCCAACACTTTGGAATGTCCTGAAAAACAGTTCGGAGGTATGAACCCACTCAAGTTCAGCTATTTTTTCATTAAGAACTTTACACTTTTAATAGCTTGCTGAAGGGAGATTGACTGTGAAGCTCTAATCAATCAGCTTGGAGCTTATTTTAAGCAAAGTATTTTTGAGTAGTGCAGTTTTTATTTGTTCATGATTGCTGGGAATACTAATGTTGGGTATATTTGTTTGAATTTAGGGTATCCTAAACATGGTGCATCTTTCCCCGTCGGAGAAAGCAAAATTTACCATTCTAAAAGATGTCAATGGTGTAATCAAGCCTTCACGGTAAGTCATATGTCTGTCAGACGTCCAAGATTTGTTAAGTGCATAGAGGACACATATCTTCTTTAATAGGAAAATCTTAAGCTAGTGAGTGAGATATGGTGACAGATTGGATTTGGCAGGGAAAGATTGATTGTTATAGTTAGCCAGGAAGATGTAAGAATGATTGTGCGTTATATGCAGTCTGATAGATGTAGGAAATTGTGTCAAAGAAAGAGAATGGAGACTCCTGCAAGAGAACCTTGAGAAAACAGAGATGAAAAAGGGAAGTCCTAGGCTGTGCAGAGGAGAGTGAAGGAAATTTGTGTGTCCTTAGCTGTAGAAAACTTGGTTGCATAGAAAATTCAGTGGGGGAGCTGATAGAGAAAGTAAGTGACAAAGAACTGGAGACACATATCTTAATCATAATTAAGTTTCAATAATGGAACATGCCTTAGATATTATGCCCCAAAAATGTAAACTATCCACAAGAACCCACGGTGGAAGCACCAGACCCTGCAACTATAGTAACCAGACATGTTGAACACAAACCAATTGATGGATAGGAAGTTTTTTAATTTCACCTAGAATAGAAAGCTACAGAGAAGCAAGGAAAGTATAAGACTCTGCAGATTGTATCCACAATTGAAATAGTAGATGGGCAAATATAGCAGAGGGCAAATGTGATTCATTTGCAGGATAAAACCAATGCATGAATAGCAAAATGCATGATTTTTCTTTCAGCTCTCTCAGCCAGAGAAATGGCCAAAAATGTATGGCAGTTTCAAGCAGCAGAAACATCATTTCCACAATGTTTTATGGATTATTTTGTACAGGCAAGATTACCTGGAACGAAATGGGGGATAAGCTATTGATAGCATTGATAAAAGGGATGAAAAGTAAGAACATTAAATATTAAAATAAATAGCAAGCAATTTTCAATCTTGATCTTGCATTCCAAATTCAGGATGTCTATTGTGAAGCATTACATATGCAAAGTAGTGTTAAAGATGTGATCCATTCTAATTCTTCTGATTTTCTCTTTTTACATCTTTAGTTTTACTCTTAAAGTTCAGATGAATATTTTCTTTTTCTATGCAACCCTTTTTACTTTGTATTAATAACTTTTTCATGTTACTTATTCATTTTTTGCAAAGATAATTTATATACACAACGAAGTTTATATTACACAACTATTGTTGCTTGCATAAGACAGTGCTAGTCAGTTTGTAACTTTTGACTTCTTTCAAACCCGATGCAGGTTCACTCTTCTGTTAGGTCCACCAGGGTGTGGAAAGACAACCTTGCTCCAGGTTCTCTCAGGGAAATTAGACCCAAAATTGAAGGTTATTATTATTATGAAATTCCTATGCTTCAGGCTTAAAGGCTTGGTTAGGTACTAACACAAATATACTTTAGTATGTTTATTTGCTACGTTCGTGGAGTTGCTGACTCCAAATTACATTCAAAGATTCTCACACATCTTGTAGTGCACATTACGACAGATGAAAGGCCACATCTCGTACAATGGATTCCAGTTCACTGAATTCGTCCCTCGAAAGACATCTGCTTACATCAGCCAATATGACTTGCATATTCCAGAAATGACAGTTAGAGAGACATTTGATTTCTCAGCTCGTTGCCAAGGAGTGGATAGCAGGCATGGTATAAATTGTCTTCATTTGGGTTTCATTTTTCTAGTTATTTCAATGTCAATGGTTGTGCCTAGCATGAACATCAATAAGCTAAGATGACCATTAGGATTGAAGGTTTGTTAGCTTTTGTTCAAAATGTAGAACTTCTCTTCGAACTTGGAAAAAGAGAAAAAGAAGTGGGGATACTTCCTGAGGCAGATATAGACACATATATGAAAGTGAGAGGCCACTAACACTACTTTTATTTTCAATGTTCTAAGGGGCCTATAAGTAAGATTGCAAAATTTAATTTTCTGCAAATTCGATTATCGAAATGGTCCCTTTCTGTTTTCAGGCAGTTTCAATTGAGGGGCTGAAAGGAAATCTTCAAACAGATTATATTTTGAAGGCGAGGGTGCTGTTTCTTCTATTAATGTATCACGTTGGGAACATGCCATTTAATGTTATTTTCCAAGGATTAGCTAGGACTCTGAGACCTCCCATGTCTATGCTGGGGTGCTCTACCTTTTTGATAGGCTCCTTATTACAGTTCACGCGCAGTTCATTTCTCCAGCATTTAATAGTGCAAACCTCAGAAAACTGTAAAATATATTTTATTTGGTCTGATATATTGATGAGCTTAAGGGGCTTTCTAATGAATGGTTCATAAGGCACAACACTTGGTGAAGGTTTTGCAAATGAGGATGCAAGTAGAGTGGGTTTAACCATGGAGGAAATTTCGTAGTTAAGCGCGCTCGAGCTGGAGTAGTACTGGGATGGGTGACCTCCCGGGAAGTCCCGGTGCTTCACCTTGTGAGCATCACCTAGATCCAATGAGTGCTAAGTGTTCCATTCATTCTCATGAGAGATGGGTTCATGTGAACCACTACTCATGAATTATGGGTCAATGAGTTTGACTCAAAAACTACACAGTGATAATGACATGTTCCTTTGACGCCATAAAAATATTCTTTGCAATGGTATCTATTCTAGTCCAGTTTTAATGTTTTACAACCTGCATTTTTTTTTAGATCCTTGGTTTGGATATTTGTTCAGACATCAAAATTGGTAATGCCATGCTACGAGGAATTTCAGGAGGGCAGAGAAAAAGGGTGACAACTGGTAATTGGTGTGATTTTACCTCTCAGTCAGTCTTAGAGAACTAATTTCATAATTTGTTAGTGTCTCAAATTCATTGTCATCATGTCTAGGGGAAATGATTGTATCTCCAATGAAAACTCTCTTCATGGATGATATATCAAGTGGCTTGGATAGTTCCACTACATTCCAGATTGTCAAGTGCTTTCAACAGTTTGCCCACATTATGAAGGCAACTATATTGATATCACTCCTCCAACCAGCACCTGAGACATTTAATCTCTTTGATGACATCATCTTAATGTCAGAAAGGCAGATAGTGTACCATGGGCCCCGTGATCATGCTCTAGAGTTCTTTGAGAACTGTGGCTTCAAGTGCCCTGAACGCAAGGACACCGCAGATTTTCTCCAGGAGGTAAATATGTATCCATCCGCATGCTTTTTTCATGATTTTGACATCATGCCAGTTATCAATATATTTGTAGGAAACTGCAGGTTACCTCTCGAAAGGATCAAGAACAGTATTGGTACAATAGGGAAAAGCCATATGTATACTTTACAGTAGAGCAGTTTTCTCAGAAATTCAAACAATTCCATGATGGACAAGGGATGTCAAAAGAACTGTTGAAACCTTATGATAAGTCCAAAAGCCACAAGGATGCTCTATCTTTTAGCAAATACTCACTTAGCAAATGGGAGTTGTTCAAGATATGTTTTGACCGGGAATGGCTACTTATGAAGCGAAACTCATTTGTTTATATATTCAAGGCGGCACAAGTAGGTTCTCTTCTCTTGATCTTCTAGCTTATGACCAAGGTAGCCACTTTCCAACAGAGAGTGTTTTATACCCTAGACATATGATAACGAACTTGAAGATGCATCTGTCATATATCATAAGAGCAATTCACAATATGAACAGCTAATTCATTTCCGAATCAATCTTACATTGCAGCTTCTTGTAATCGCATTTATCACAATGACTGTCTTCCTTCGAACACACATGAAAGTTGACTTGAAGCATGGAAATTATTATCTGGGAGCTCTGTTTTTCTCACCCATCTTTTCGATGTTTAATGGTTTTGCGGAGCTATACATGACATTGTCTCGGCTTCCAATATTTTTCAAACAAAGGGATCTTTTCTTCTATCCAGCCTGGGCTTACACTCTTCCAGGAATTGTTTTGAAGATTCCACTCTCATTATTGGAGTCATTTATATGGACATCAACTACTTACTATGTGATTGGTTACTCCCCTGAAGCTGGCAGGTCTGTATGAAATGTTCTTCCTTATACCTATCTTGCTCTCTATCATGCAAAGTTACCGTGAAAATTAAAATAAAACTACATCTATGTTAGCCCTCTATGCACATCTCTCTCTAGACACATGCACACATAAATACACCTTGAATGCTTGTAGAACATCGGGGGAATCTTATTTTTAAATTATTGTAGCTTGAAAAAGCAACTACCTAAGATTGAAAGACTATTAAAAATCGTCAAACAGACTGACAAAAACCTTATAGAACAATAAATGAGTTATATTTAATCAAGAAAAAATAGTTAGATAATATTTCTTACTTTTGTATACACAGTTTCAAGTTTGGGCATTGTTGTAAATTTAGTAGTGAGCCTACTCTCTCTTACTTTTATAAGAGGAAAAACTGAGGCTCATTTAGCTATGTGTATTTTGAATCCAATATTTAAGTACATCAATTTCAGTTGTTTGTCCCCTGGCTATAATAAGGAGCCTATCAAAAAGCTATGCTTTCGTTGTTTGTGACCTTTATTCAGTATTCCCTCCATGCACACACTCCAAATAGCATGCAAAATGCATAACTCTACATATTTGAGAATATGTTTTGTTGCATATGTAGAATTAAAATTTATTAATGATCCACAAGGTAGTTTGAGAGAACATTTTTAAGAAAAACTGAAAAGCTAGCTGATCACCTTGTCAAGGCGTAACTCCTTCACTCTTGATCAAATTCAAAAACTGCTTAATGTGCTCTTTTACAACCAAAATTATTGTGATGGACTGCAAAATCCCAAAATACAGTAAAATAGACAATTATTTTCAAATTATAGGAGAATTGATTCTTTTTATATTTAGGCTGTTCATTTTATTTTTTTGATGCATAAGAGGCTGAGGCCCAGAGAAATATATTAATATAAAACATGTACAGTAATCTAGAACCTACCAACATCTCTAATCTAAAACCAAAATGGACCTTGCAGATGCTCCAACCTACTAAATCTTATCAATTTATATCTCCTAACAGCCTTAAGCAATGGCTCTAAATCAGGGGGATTATAAGACAAATCAGTTTATATCATTTGAAATGACTCTAAATCAGGGGATTATAAGGCAAATGAGGGATACTTAATTCTCTCAAACACTTCTTCTCACAAACAACCTCAATTCTTCAATCAGTTGTGTTGGAATAAAGTTTGTCTTCCCAAAGCAAGAATCTTCGCTTGGGCAACAATTCATGGCAAAATCCTAACTGCCAATTGGTTCAAGAAAATGGGTTTTCATGGCCCTTCTAGGTGTGTTTTATGCTACTCCAATGAGGAGGATACAAATCACCTGCTGCTTACTTGCCCCTTTGCATTGGAAAGTTGGCAATGACTTTGTGCAAAACTAGGATGGTCTGTAGCTCTCCCGAATGACATTCTTTCACTTTTTACTTCATGGCCGCAACTCTTTAAAAATAGTTTATGTGGCAATTTGTGGATAGTCACTCCCTCAATTATGATTTGGGAAATATGGAAGGAAAGGAACAGAAGAGTTTTCCAAGACAAATCTTTGGAAACATCCTCACTTCTAAACCGCATTGAAGCCTCTATAGTGAAAGTTATGAATGCTAGGATCTAGCTTCAGAGTGCACAACAAAAGTATTACACCAACTGGAATGATTTTATGCTCAAAAATTGGTTCGGGCTTAAGTCTCCCCCCACAATTGGCATTGGAGTTAAAGCTAATGCCATCCTTAGAGCTAACTACAAGTGGAAACCTCCCTCTCCGGGTTGGTATAAATTGAATTTTGATGGAGCATCAAAGGGCAATCCTGGTCCTTTAGTGGCAGGTTGCATTATTCACTCCAGTGATTGCTCCTTGATTGCCAAATTGGCACAACCATTGGAAATAGGAACATGTAATGTGGCAGAATTCAAAGCTCTATTATTGGGATTGTCGATGACATTTGAATTGGGCATCAAGAAACTAGAGATTGAAGGGGACTCCATGATCACAATAAATGCAGTTAAATCAGGGTCATCTCCAAATTGGAAATTGCAGGCAATTTTGGAGTTGATTCAAAATTTAATTAAAAAATTTGAATTCACAATGGCTAATCACATCTACCGGGAAGGGAACATTATGGCCGATGAGCTGGAAAATAAGGCAACACTGGGAGGGCATATTAAATTCACAGGGTAATTGGGCTGGACAAGTGGTTCATTTTAGGTTTGGGTTTGGCTGGTGGTACATTTCAGAACGGTCTCCAGGTGTTTGATCGAGAAAGTTTAGCCTTGGTTTCTTTGACTTCTGATGCTTGATGAGAAGTGTTTGTTGGGGTTGATGTGATGGCTCCTGACATCTCTGAAGGGCGCTCTATATATCCTTGAGTCTGGACAAGGTTATAAGATTGCAATATATCTCTCTCCAGATTCACCTTGCGTGGATGGAACTATCTCATTTAATTCACATCACAACAATTAGGCAAATAATGTCCTTGGGATTTGTCGCACGATATCTCTCTGCCTCAGTTCTAACACAACTGCCATCTTTCTTTGGAATGACTGGACCCTTTTTAGGCAGAGATTTTAAAGTGCCACTAAAGTTGGAAACTGCCATTTCTCGGTTGTACCTTGAGAAACGACATTAACAAGTTGAGTACATCTATCAGAAGTTCTGCCAGAGTATGACGCTATAGCATTTAGTGGTTCGCTTGCATTAAGTTGATTGCTTCGAGTTGGCGAACTGTTTATCTTGGTAGCATTGATAATTTCTTCACAAAATTTTTTGAGCTTAGAGTGAGTGACTTCTGAGGCAGAGAGATGGATTCCCCAATGAAATTTGTTTCAGATATTGAGCAAAATTGCCTTTGATACTCCCATCTTCCAACCAAATTAACGAAGTTTGCAATTTCCAGCATCCCTTAGTCACTCATGCTGTGAGGAAAGTCTTAGGATACAATTTCTTGTGTACAAATCGTAGGTTCAGGGTTTCTACTGATATTTGCGCGGGATTCCTGGCTAGCATTCTGGTTGTTGGGGCTTCAAAGGCATTGGTAGAGGATTTGTGTGACCGCTTGTTTTCTGGAAATTTTATTGTGGGATTACACAAAGTGGTAATGAACATCGATGCTGATCTAACAATGCCTTTTCCTTGGGACCTTGCCACAACAATGACTGTTGGGCAACCCTTCTCAGGTTTTGGAATTGGCCCCAAACGGAACATTTACACTGGCCCTCCTCAACGCCTTCACATCCTATGGGGTTGGGAATGGGAAGACCATCAACTATGGCTTTGCATGATGCGGAGAGGGTTAAAATTCCTCACTAAATTCTTAGGAATTGAGGATGGCCTGAGTGTCCCGTACGATGACAACCTAGATGAAACTCTCCCATGGGTGTATCAATACAAATACGATGAAAGGCTGGATGGGTTGGGGAGTTCAAACTCCTCAGATAATGCAGTTGCAGGGGAGGAGATGGAGATGGATTCGGATGAAGACAACGGCAAGGTTGCGGCCGTGGGTGACGAGGATGAAGCTGAAGACAAAGAGGAGGAGGATGATGAAGAGATCGAGGACCCTGAGGAGGATCCTGTGGACAACGACTGTCTAGCTTTGGTGGACAACTCCAAATCTGGTTCTAGAGCATCCATAAAAAATGACTCTACTTCTGCTTCCGTGTGACCATATGAGCTAAGTCCTTTGGGGGCTATAAGTTTTTTTGACATTTTGCATTTCTGATCTTGTTCTATGATACTATCTTTGAATTTCAAACTTCTGTAATACTTTCTATTGGTTTGAGCCTAGGTGCTCTATTTTGGGTTCACAATTCTCTTGGTAGAATTGGGTTATGAACCAATAAATTTCATGTTTGTCTGTTTATGTTCTTCTATTTTTATAATTATTACACATCTCGGCTTCGACCCCTTAATGATAAAAAATAGCCTTAAGCAATTAATAACAAGAATTTCTAAGCACTGTCATGACAAAAGGCTCAGAATGCACTTAGCTCTATAGTCTAATCTGATGATAAAGAAGAGCCATCTACATTACTCACTGTCGAGTCAGCACTCTCTGTTCATTTCGTTTACTAAAATAGCTATAAAGTAATTATCATCCAAATGTACAAAGAAACTGTACCATGGCTTTACAAGGTTTGCTATCATTGTACACATTGATCCCCTTCCTTTTCTCTATAATTTGCAATAGTTTCAATTATTTTACAACACATTATATTTAATAATTTAGTTTGTTGTCCATGAAAGTATCATTTTGATTTTGATAATTGGTATCATATTACTTGTTTCATATTTGCATATTTTATTGAACTAGATGTGAAGCATGGTCTCTAGGCAAGGATCATTTGAATTGTCTTTCTTGTTTGAAAGTACCGGCAAAAAATCTTTCTTGAGAATAATTTACGAAATCAAAAGATTAAAGTTTTTCATTTTATAAATTAAGGAAAAAGGAAAATTATCAGGTTAGAGTTGGGGTTAAGAAAATGTTTTTTTTTTTAAATTCTCATAAAAAAATGGAAAAACTTAAAACCCCTAAATTGCTTTGTCATTTATTTAGATTATTTTATACCAAAATTTGTCGACGGGCCTTTGATCTAGTGGTGAAGTTGAATGGTTATTAACGAGCCCATTAGGGATCAAGTCTTGTTGAGTGCAAGACCTTGACATCATAAGGGATGAGGCCAAGATTGTGCCCCAAGCAAATCTAGCAGACTGGATAGCCCCCAAGGACTCTCAACTAAAGATATTTGATGTTGCAATTTTTCAAGTCAAAATCTTGTTTAAGTGAATTTTTTCATGTTATAAACATTTGTTTCAAGAAAAACTCAGCATAGAAGGCAAGAAAGAAACAATGACAAGTTTTTTTTAAGATTATTGTTTCAAAAATATCATATAGAATTAAGATATAATAAATAAGAGATTCTTTCCAACTATTATTGAATTGTTTGAGAACAAGGTGATTGTGGAGCAATTATATTGTCATACACATGCACAAATTTCTTACTCAATTTGAGCCTATGGGGATTTAATCTTTGAATCATGAATTTAATAAAGAATCTTGGGTCTATAATTATAAGTCGATAGACTATTGTTGGTGGAAACACTATTGGCAAAGTTTTGTCAATGCCATTAAACCAAGTGGAGATGAAAAAAAACTTCTTATTTCCACCATTGTGTTTGTAATGAGCCTAACATATGTGTGAAAGCACCACAAGGTAAGCACAATCCAACAATCCACTTGGTATGGGTCGTACTAGCACCTCATTCACAAGGCCCAAGACTAATCTCTTCCTTGTGACCATAGTTCACAAACTCAAACTCGAAGAGTACTAAACAAGCAAAAAAAATCAATCTTGGAGTGTACTTGGTAACTTAAAAAATACTTAAAATTAACTTTTTTTTGAAAAAATATGAATTTTATGCAAAATATAGCTACCAAATATATCAAATGAGTTTGGAGAGGGGTCCTAGGCACTAGTACATTTGAGTCCTTTTTTCGATAGCTATGCGTCACCATTCCGACACTACCTTGTCGGTCAAGCGACACAGACCAGTGTTGCAGTTTTGGTGTTGGAATCACTAATGACGAGTATGCCTGTCGTTATTGCAACAATATTGACCGTCGCAATATGCACCGGCTAGGATGGTCAACCTGCCGTCGTTACACATTATGAGTGTCGCAATTATGATGGGTATGCGACGGATATGCTATACAGGCGACATCCAACTGTCAGATTATTTCAACATCTGGACGTCGCATGTAGTGCTTTGGCGTCGGTCGTTCTTTGAATATCGTCGCAATTGTGATGGTATGCTATATTTAAAAAAAATATTTGTCGTGCATGGAGCGAGAACTTAAAATATTGAGCTTCTATTTGTTTCAAGAATAGTTTAACATTCTCTACTTAATAGGGCCAACCACATGAAGGTGGAAGCTCATCTGGCCCCTCCTAGGAGCCTCTTATGACCCTTTACAACACTTTAAGACCTCTAAGATGTATTCTTAGGGATCATAAAGGGTCATAAAGGGTCATAAGGGGTCCTGTGAGACAACAACTGAGAAACATAAATGTAGGCATCATGGTCACAATTATTTGGAGACACAACATAATTGAGTGGTATACCCAGACAATGCAATGCAACCACTACTCCTACAGTTCCAAGTTGACACTGCAGGATCCAAAAACCATAGAGAAGGAATAAATTTAGAGAGCGGAGGAAGAGGGCCATAACGACCAAAACAGTATAGGGACCCTGTATTATTTTGGTCATTGCGGCCCTCCTCCTCTCTCTAAATTTATTCCTTATCTATGGTTTTTGAATCCCTTAGTGTCAACTTAGAATCAGAGGAGTAGTGGTTGTGTTGCATCGTCTGGGTATACCATTCAATTATGTTGTGTCTCCAAACAATTGTGACCGTGATATCTGCATTTATATATGTTTCTCAGCTGTTGTGATATATACATTTATGTTTCTCATTTGTCGTGTTTATGTGCATGTTCTTTGTGTTTGGCTTCTCTCCCTCGCATCCAAATTAAGATTATGTATATGGTAAATATCTAAAAGTTTTCAATGATGTGTTTTGGGGACAACAATTCTTATATATATAGGAATTTTTAGGATATCAAAATGTGACACAGCCCAGGCAAACCAGTGTTCAATTCTAATAAATACTTGAAAGAAAAGGTATGGCGATCAATTCTTGCTCTCATTCTCTTGTGTTTTAGCCCAAAATTTCTGCCTAATACAAGTTGATCTACTATTCTGGTGCATAATATGGACAATACTTCTCTTTCTATGTGAAAATGTCACTCCCCCGTAAACTGAAATCCGGCTAAGCTCAATAAATTCTACTGCTTTTATCTATTTTCTAAAAGCCCTCAATGCAACGTAAAATTGTATTTAGCCGATAGGTTATATATTGTGGGCATTTCCCACCGGGATTCAATGTTCTCATGTTGGTTTTCTCAGCGGGAAAATATTTCTGTCCTCTGCAAACATTAATACAATAGTGGCTCTGACAATGCAGTGATGTGACGCTTTCGCTGCCTCTTTCTCTACCGCCAAGCATTGAGCCAGTGGACTGCAGTGACTATTTGAAGTGTGCCTACATAATATACCCATTTTCCTCCATCAAAATCATTAACAACACGAACAATTTATGCAGAAACCTGAGGTATGTCACTTTACATTGTTTGGACTATTTTTATTTTAGAATTTCTATGCGGCCAGATAATTTCCTTTGTTTGATCTTATTTCCAGCACGTAAAACTTCAATATTTTCCTATCGCCTTATTAGTGACTGTGAATAGGTTGAAGCAACAACTGTAGGAAGATAGGTTTTGATTCGTCTCATTTTTCTACTATGTTAGGGGTTTGTAATTTTTCTTGCCATGGTTTCAATTAGTATTATAATTCACATTGCTTGGCTTTGCATCTTTGTCAAAGCATTCCCTTCTGGAATTGAGTTGATACCTTATGTAGAAAATGCATCAGTGTTAATGGTTGTAGGGTTTAAGGAAATTATTTTTGATCTGCAGGGAAATTATTAATCTTGGATTCTTTAGACCAGAATGTTGGGGACTAAAGAATTAGAACTTTGGAAAGGTAAAGTTCCAACACAATTAAGAATGCATCACTTCCACATTATTTGACAATGGCGAGCAGTAGCACAGAGAGTAGTATGCCCTGCTACCATTACTTTGAATGACAAAGCTCTGGGTTATAGTGGGTATAACCCCAAAGGAATGAACTCTATAAATTTTTTGGAAAACTGATCTGACCATGCTTTGTAGTTCAAGATCTTTTAGAACTAGAGAAATGAAATTGTGGACCTTGAGTGCACCGACAAAGATACCACCTCTGAGCTTCACTCATCAGAAATCCTCAAACCTTGGAGGTTTCAGAGCTATGAAAGTGATTTTTCTGGCCTATGTTGCACACAATTCTAAAGTATGCAAAACATTGATCAGATTGATTTCAGGATGAACTTCCTAACCCTCGAGAAGGATTTAATCAACTAAATGAAAATGATTCTAGAATATGGAAAAGCAATCCACATCAATAGTGTATGAGCTTATTTATGGTAAGGATTGATCCCCTCTTCCTTCACTTTGCTTCAATAAAGTGTTAATCATTGATCCATAAACTAGGATGGATATTCCATACACTAGTTATCAACTTAAAATTGTAACGAAAGAAATGAAAGTTGTAAAGTTGCCAATTGATTAACTAACTTACAATGTGTAAATGGGAGAAAGCACCATGCACATTTTAAGAAGACAAAGGATTTACCTTGGAGAAATCCTTGTGTGGGAGATGACCAGTATGAAGCAACCTTCATACAAATCCTTGTGTGGAAGACAACCCGTCCCAAATTTTGGCTCCATTGCCTCCTTTTGTGATGGACCTGCCAGTTCTTAAGTGTTTTTAATTCTTTTTTGGGGCATCTCTATAAGCATTGATTATTCAGAACTAAGAATGAGAGGCTCAAAATCAAATCAACAAGAAGAGTTGTATCATCTCAGGCTCCTCTAGCCAGGCAAATTCCATATTTACTATAGTATAATTTGGATGTCAAGCACATGGCAAAGTCTAATACTTCGTATGACTATTTTTTCAGACAAAAACACATTTTTTAAAATAGTGCAAATAGTAATTTTTGTATCTCAAATTAATGTGATGTAAATGCCACCTATATAGTAGTGTCTTTAGGGTTACCTTGATCAACTGTTGGATTTAATGTTTATCTTACAGGTTCATGGTTATGGGTAGTTATTTGTATTGAAAAACTTACAGGTTTTGAGCAAAAAAACATGTATCCCACGTTTGGTGCATTTTGAGTGTCTTTTCCTTTATAAGTTTTTGTCTTGAATATTATACTACTTTAAACTTTCTAGATTTTGAATTAAATACTCGAGGACATTAGGATACAAATTATCAACAAAAGTGAAACATTAGGATACATGTTTAGTTAAACTTTTAGTTAATTTAGTATTTCTATATATATACACATACACATGTGTGTATATATCAAGCAACAACTCAAGGGTTGTGAGTCAACATGGTATGTTGTTTATACAAGATCAGTAAAAGGACATCTTGATAAAATAATATGCAAGATCATTAAGCCTAGATGACAGTGATACCGTGGTTCACATCTCGAACCTCACAAGATCTTCAAGCTAGCATGCTATCAAAATAGAATGACAGTGGTGATTCAATGCATCTACAGCCTCAATGACATGGAAACATTGATCCAATAACAAAAATTACATTACAAAAGCCAAGCTCACGGTCTCAATGAAATAAACAGTGTATAAAACAATATATGGTGCACAACAATAGCAAGCATGCAATGAAAGAAATATCACTGCATGATGCCCGAGCTCAAATTCAAAACAGTAAGTGTATTAATGTATGATCTAATAGAAACAACCTCATTGATCATTACCTTTGACTCGTCCATCATTATAGAAGAGATAACTACCTACAACTATATTTCATAAATCCTCCTTTGAAGTCTTAGGTTAGTTTAAAATGGAGAAAGTATACAAACTTACAGGTAATTGTTTTAGATGGCAAAGGGCTGCCATGATAACTTTCTCAGTATAAATTTCTTGGCATAATCATGTGAAAAAAGAACCTTAACTCGGGCTCTTAGAGAGGCAGGTGTAGGTAGAAAATCCCATTTGTTCCATGCAAAAAATAAAGTTGTGGAAAAGGTGTTGCAAGGAAAAAATAACCTTAACTTGTGGCAAAGGTGTTCCAAATGTAAAGATGTAAACAATGCCAGTATTAAACAGTGAGCTCATAAACAATGCATGATGCCCTAGCTTGCAGCCCGTGAGCCATCAAGACATTTCCTCATGAAATGACCATAAATGGGGAGTACCACATAGTGAATATCAACAACAAAACAAATAAAGAGAGATCAAACACTTCACACAATGCCTTGAAGGTAATAGCAACGATGCCCTAGCTCTCAAAGCTCGCGGATCATCAATCATTCCAAATGCAAAGATGTAAACAATGCCAGTATTAAACAATGAGCTTATAAACAATGCATGATGCCCTAGCTTGCAGCCCGTGAGTCATCGAGACATTTCCTCATGAAATGATCATAAACGGGGAGTACCACATAGAAATCAACATAAAAACAAATAAAGAGAGATCAAACACTTCACACAATGCCTTGAAGGTAATAGCAATGATGCCCTAGCTCTCAAAGCTCATAGGTCATCAAGCATTCCAAATGCAAAGATGTAAATAATACAAGTATTAAACAATGAGCTCATAAACAATGCATGATGCCCTAGCTTGCAGCCTGTGAGCCATCAAGACATTTCCTCATTAAATGATCATAAACGGGGAGTAACACATAGTGAATATCAACAGCAAAACAAATAAAGAGAGATCAAACACTTCACATAATGCCTTGAAGGTAATAGCAACGATTCCCTAGCTCTCAAAGCTTGTGGGTCATCAAGCATTCCAAATGCAAAGATGTAAACAATGCCAGTATTAACATTCATATTGTGCCATTAAATCAACAAATGCCATCAAAATGAAATTGATTTAACGATAAGACAAAGCTCAAATGCCTACCTCAAGTCAGGGATGCCAAGCTTCCAAATCGAGCTCGAGCTTCACAATAGAAGAGCCCTCTTCGCGCACGCATCTCAATCTACCACAGTTAAGGCCCTTTTCGCGCACGCAGCTCGACCATGAAAATTAGAAATGAGCCTTTTCTTATTTTTGTTTATAATCATGCGGGTGTCAAAATTACAATGGTACCGTCGCTATTACGACAGCATCGGGGGCACTTGAAAAAAAAACACAAATATCAAACACAAATGGTAGTGTCATCGCAAATTGCCATCGAAATTTGACCCCAAATGTTGTAGTGTAGGGCAGTGCCCTCAACAGAATTGAAGGGCAACACCCCTCACAAGGTCCAAGGGAAAAGCCTCTAGTGCATTCTCTACAACAATACAAGGCGAGATTGAGGGATGAGAGCCTCAACACCAATCCAAAATGAAGACCTTCAAAACCACACATACTTTTAGGGCACACATCATTTTCATTAATTTTACAAGGCAATAAACAATGCTTATTAAGCAGAGATGCACCCGCAGCCTTGGAAGTCGACATCCCCATCTCCCTAGCCTTTGATAGATGTTGGGATGGTACGACAATGTCCCCCTATCATCTAGACCACACAAGGATGACTAGGCATCCTCTGCGATTAGGGACCATTCCATCAATTCAAAACAAAAAAAAAAGCAAGTTTTTAGAAAAATTATTCTAATGTAACGTGTGATCCAAGAATTACTCCCACACCACACTAAAACCCTAACTCGACCTAAAGTCTAAAAGGAATAAAAAAATACCAATCCAACAAACTGCTTTGCCATTATTTCAGTTTTATTTGCTCAATTTTTGCTCCTTCCCATGAGAGTTTGGTTCTTGGAGAGGACATTGGATTGATTTAGAGTAAATACTGGACTGATTAGAGATGTTGGAATGATCTTTGTTTTGCTTCCAAGTCCGAAACAAATTATCAACTGCAAGTTTGAAGCTATAGGCAAGACATGTCATATTTCTTTTTAGTTTTCTATGTTTTTATCTTGTTAGTAAGTTTGTAGATTGTAAAATATTTTCATTGATTTTTTGTTTCAGACTTTCAACCATAAACAAAAACACCACAATATAAGTAGCAGTAGTGACATTCATGAGGGCAATGAAAGTGGCAATGAAGTGAACATAATAGCAACAGACCCTTCTTCCACTTTTGAATATTGAACCTCAACTTCTATTCCACAAGACCGTTATACATGCCCTTCATCCTCTCTTCAAAAATTTGGAAACAGCCCTTTCAACCCCAAGAAACCATTGCTTCAGTTTGCCATGAATGTGACCACCAACAAGGGTTAAAAACAATATATAGGGGACAACAAGAAGTAGCTTTGTCATGATTGCAACACTCATTACCATGAGAGCTATACTAGTGTTACAGGCCATCTAGTGATTGAGAGTGGAGAATATGCTAGAGTGTAATGTCTCCATTTAATAAAATGATTCAATAAAATGGCTAAGGAGGTGTGCAACCTAGCATGTCACTTTGTTTATAAAAAGTGAAGTATTTATTTTTTATTAAAAAGTAAAATATTATAAAGGTGACTTTATTAGAAATAAAGTGGGGGAAAAAGAAACAAAAATAAAAAATTCAATTTATTTTCCCTCATATGGAGCGGCCAACTTATGGAAGTAAAAAGTTATTTAAAAATAGTAAATGTTTCCTTTTTCTATAGAAATTTCCACAAGGTTTTTATAAGGACTTCTATCTTTACTTTGGAGGCATCATTGAGTTTATTTCTTCTTGTGGAAATTTTCCTTTTGGCTGCAACTTGGTTTCAACTTCATTCCAAGGATGAAAACCTACATTACCCCAAGTTTTGGGGACGGGGGGACAAATTTCCAAGATGGATTTTTTTTGCCATTTTAGGGAATGGAGGGGACAACTATATAAAAAATAGGGACAATTTAAAATATACAGGAAAATTTTAAATATTTATATGAAAACATGGATACAACATGCTTATACATATTATAGAACCTTAACATATAAAGTTTGTATCAAATAATTTAAATTGAGAGTTCACAGGAGAGTCGAAGTCAAACAAATTATCAAAACTCAAACATTAATACTATGGGACAACCAAGGGACACGTTTACAAGTTTGTGAGTTTCTGGGACGTCCCCATTTCTAGGACAAGTCAAATTATGTCAAAAGCATCCCCAAGAAACATTGACAAAAACCCTTGTGAATTCAGTGACCTAGCTCATCCATTGGAGGTTTCGTGATGAGGATCTATTTGTGCTTCATTGTTGATTGATTGGTGAAAAGAGTAGGAATTCTACATAAGATTTGAAGATCAGATATTAGAGCTTCTTCATTTGGAAAGTTGGGTTATTATTTACATAGGGTTTCACCCTGGATTTAGAGAATCATATTGTAGAAGGCAGGTGAATTCCCCTAGATGACAAATTGGGTGATTGTGTGGAGCCTAGGGTTTGACTTCATTTTTAGATTTGGGGCTGACCTATTCACCATCCTTGTTCCAATGATTTTGATGCTGGTTACCATCATTTAATTAGGGATTTTCCCTAAAATTGGAGCATGATTATTTGAAGGAGATTTGTGATTTGTTGGCAAACATTTTCACCACTTGGAGCAGCAAATCCTAGCCAGTATTATAACAGGTATGAGCGCCTCATTTGGAGCTAAATTTTAGGACCTTTGTAATTAATTGAACTATGGTATGAAACCCTCATTTTGGGCGTTATAACTTGGCTATCATTTCAAGGATAAATTTGCATGTTTGGTATGTATTGTTGGAATTTTTTTCATTGATGTCAAAGGT
>MU226047.1:0-45688 GCA_018584345.1 Thuja plicata
TTTGTCTCTTGATTCCATGTTCTTCACAAAATTTTGTAAACTCATGTGAAGTAAACTCACCTCGTCTATCAATCTAAGACACTTGAGTGATTTACCTATTTATTTTTCAACTCTTTCCTTATACACCTTGAACATGTAGAATGCATCATATTTATCCTTTAAAAACATAACAAACATCATTCTTGAGTAATCATCAACAAACAAGATAAAGTACTTAACTCCATAGTAGCTCTTTGTTTTCATCAGTCCACACAAGTCAGTGTGAACAAGGTCAAGAATTTTTTGAGATGAATAGACCTTATTTATGAAGCTAGACCTAGTTAGATTTCCCAACTGACATTCATTACACTGAATTTTTAGGCTTAGCTAGAGTAGGAAAAACTCTAACATATTTATGCTTACTGACCTTCACCAAATTATAAAAATGAACAAGACTAAATATTTTATTATATATCCAACTATCTTCAGCTATAGAAAACAAGTAGTATTTATTAGTAGAGTTCAATCATAATAGGTTACCTGTAGTCTTCTTACTAGTAGCAATCAATTCTTGAGATGTTCCTAAGATCTTACACACACCATTACTGAATTCCAACCTGAAACATTTTTTATTCATCTGAGCAACACTTAACAGGTTATACTTTAATCTGTCAGCCCAATAAACATCATCTAAATTGGTAGTATCATTAGGTTCTACAGAACCTTTACCTCTTACTACACATTGTGAACCATTACCAAATCTGACTGCACTAGCATCATATTCTTCCATTGAAATAAATTTTATTTTATCACGGGTCATGTGATGTGTACACCCGCTATCTATTATCCAATAAAATCTATAATTCATGATTGAAATCAATGCTTTCTCCTCACTATCTCCATCTACACCGGCTAAGGGATCTTCTTTGACTGCAACAAAGACTATCTCTTCCTCACCATCTCTTCCATCTGATTCTTCATCAGTCACTCCATCTTCTGCTTAGTAGCTGCTTTCTTACTCTTGTCTTTGAAGTTCCTAAATTTATTGAACTTATCCTTTCTATCATTGTCAGGAAATATAGATGCAATATGACCAATTTTATTACATGAAAATCATTTTAAGGGAAATTTACCTTGATACTTTCCTTTTCCTCTAGGTAATCTCCTTGCTAGCAGTGCTTCCAACTCTTCTTGTTCTCTTTCCTCATATAAGATAGAATCATAATCATGTTTCCCTTCAGAACTGTTAGAGACTTCCTTTCGTTTCTTTGATGAACCAATGGTTAGGGAAGCCTTGAAAGCAGACTCTATTATAGACATATTGTTATCAAAATTACTTAACTCAAAAGCAGTAATTTTGCCAATCAAAGAATCTAGAGTCACATTTGTACGAATGATAGATCTCAGTTATTGTATAGAAGAGACTCTAATAGAATACTGTGATAGAAGTGTTCTACAGATTTTACTTACCACATCATCATCATCAAGTTGACCGCCAGCTCCTTTGATAGAAGAGACAACTTCCTTTAGTATTTTTTTGTATTGACCAATATTTTCTCCTTCCTGCATTCTCATTTCATCATACTTTCCTCTAAGACTATCTACTTTAGCTTTCTAGACATGAGGATCACTGCCATGGACTGTTTCCATCTTATCCCGCATATCTTTAGCATTATCCATTTCTTTGATATCTACAAACTCAGCATCAGCTAAAGCACTTGCAATTTCTATCATAATAGATTTGTGTTCCAACTTTCTCTTTATTTCATCAGGAGTTAAAATGCCAAAAGTTTGAACATACTTGGTTGTAAGATGATCCAATGTTTTCTCTCCAATGCCAGAAAAATGTAGCTTCATCCTGCTTACCCATGTAGAGAATTTTTCTTTAGAGAACTTAGTTGCCTCCTTCTTATACATCTTAGAATATTTTACCAAAGCTGTTAGGCCTTCAAAATTAGGTGACCAAAGCTTTGATACCAATTTTTAATACAAGTCTAATTACTAAGAGGGGAGGGTTGAATCAGTAATCCACACAAATTCACCAATTCAACTTCTTTAAACTTTATCCACCAAAACATATAGCAACAACTAACATAAGTAAAATTTCAATGCATAAATCCACAAGGAATATATCACACATTGTAAACACCATATTTATCACATGGAAACCCAATTAGGAAAAAACCACGGCGTGAGATGATACCGACAAAAATTTTACTCTTCTAGAATATGCCTTGTTAGGAGCTTACCCTATTAAAGGTTTACAAAACACTGTTAGGTGTCACCCCATTAAGAGATTTTCCTAAGACCTATTAGGATATTTACCCTATTAGGAGTATCCTTTTTAAATAAATTTAAACACAAGATAATGTGTCACCTTGTTAGAGGATTTACAATAAAGATCTATTAGGATCTACCCTGTTAGTGGATTTTACTGTTACAGTGATTATAAAGCAACAAAAAATGATATGTGAAAACTACACTACCTCTCCATGATCAGATACTTTTAAAATATTAAATACATCACCATAATATATTATCTTTCTATATTGGAACGTGTTAAGGTCTCCACTAACTATTATTTCATGTCCCAAATAAGGAAATTTTAGACATTGATGATAAGTTGATAGATTAGCTTGCATTTAGTGAATCCATGACCTTCCCAATAATATGTTGTAGGTCAATTTGAAATCAAGTACTTGACAATTTTTTTCCTTCTAAATAGGTCCTACTTGAATGGGTAAAATGACCATTCCTTTAGAAGACCTTTCTTCATCATCATATCATTTGATGGCTATTTTTCTCTTAGGATCCATTGCCTCTTTATAATATCCCAAGGCTTTCACAAGATTTAAACTATAGATATTTAGGCCAACCCCTCCATCTATCAAAAATCTATTGACCCTATACTTTTGGATTAGGACTTCAATATGCAAGGGAAATTTTTACAGATTATTTAGGGAGATGTCATCTTTCTCAGAAAAGGATAAGCAATGTAGTGCAATAAGATGACTGGCCATGTTTTGAAACTGGTCGACATCCATATTGTTAGGAACCATTGTATCTACCAAATATTTTTCTAGGATTATTTCTTTATGTGTGGGTGAAAGTTTTAACAACTCCAAGATTGATATATGTGTTGGGGTTTCTCGAAGTTGATCCACGAGGTTATGTTTCTTTGGTAGGCAAGATGGAAGATTGGGTGTCGTTATGGTGTTGGAAGTCCTTTATAAGGTGACTTATGATGCTTTCCCCCTAGTGATGAAATTGGTGGGCTATTTGTTTTGTTTGTCTTTCACTACTATGACATTGATGGTGTTCTCAAAACCAGATATAGAATTGCTTGTATTGTTATAAGTATCAGCAAAATTTACTTTGTTGTCTCCCATTTTGTTGTATTGATTGGGTTGAGAAGACTCACCCTTCTCATGGTTTAGGAAGGGAGGTTTGAATGTTGTATGGTCTTCATTATTGGTAGGTCCTTCCACTTCAATGACACCATTGTCAATGAGGTCTTGAACCACGTGCTTTAACAACATACACTCATTTGTTTTATGTCCTGTATTCCTATGATATTCAAAATGGTTTGAATCATTCTACCTTGAGGGTTTTAATTGGGGTTAGAAACCTCTTGAATTGCGTAAAATTATGATTTTATTTGCAATGAGTGTTCTTAAAGCCTTTTCAAGAGGTTCGCCCAAGGAAGTGAGTTTCCTTCATGAAAAAGTGAATTGAGACATGAATGATGGTTTGGGTTGATTGTTCCCTAGGTTAGGGTTATTGTTGTTGTTGAATGAATTTTTCTTGAGCAAATTTATTTTGTTTTATTGATTAGTGGAACTAGTAGAAAGATAGAATGACTTAAGTTTGAGATTGTTCACTTCCACCACTCCATCTTACTAGATTTTTATTGGTGTTCTTCAACCAAAACTTTGTTTTGTCATTTTTCATATTGGTTGAATATTTTTTGTTGTAATTAGGGTTTTTGGTGTTTAAAAATCCCTTATTGTGTTTGTATAGCTTTAGTTCACCCTTTTTAACCAAATCTTCTTCTATTTTGAAATTATTTTTAATCACCTTTTCAAAGGATGGAGGACATTGAAGTTGTAGCCAATAATTCATTTGACTATTCAAGTCATTGATAAATATGTCCATCTTTTCCTTTTATAGTATATCTCTTGGATATTTAGAAAAGATCTTTCTTCAACATTGTAGGAAACTTAAGAATGCTTCCCCATTTCTGTATTTTGTGTTGCATAGATCTAGCATGGTTACTTCATGCACAATATTGTAGGAGTATTGAGTCTTGAACTTGGACCAATTATTCAAATGTTTTGATTCATGGTGGTAGTTTTAAAAGCCACCCTGCAGCTTTGCCTCCTAAGATTCTAGGAAATAACCTCATGGAATTGGTGTGTTCGCGTAGGAATTCTATTATTAAAGTGTAAAATTTTATAATGTGGTCTTGAGGGTTTGTTGTATCCATGTATTTATCATACTTTGGAAATACCACATTAGGTGAGAAATGTATCATAGCAAAAATCTTATTGAAGGGAAAAGTACAAATACCTTCGATCGTGTATTGGTTTGGTACATTTCCCTTTTGTATATTATCTAATTATGTTTGAAGTGATTGTATATGTTTAGTTAGGACTACTAGGGGGTTCACCTCATCCTCATCTTGTTTCAATTTTGATGTATCATAGTCATGAAGTAGTTGTACCCCTAATTGAGAAAAAACCATGAAATACCTTTCTTTATCCTTGTCTACCACTTTTACCATAGGTGAGTCAACTTCCCAGATTTATGCAAAGGTGTGGGTGCAACAGGATTTGGACAAGTTGGAGGAAGTAGAAGAGGAGGAAGTAGACGTGGACATAGAGAATTGTTAGTTAATGTTCTCTAGTTCCTTAATTTCAAGATTTTCATGTCTCAAAAAGTATAGGCTCTTAAGGGGCATATTTACATTTTATGCTATATTTTATTTAAATTATTTTAAAATCATAACTAATCTTTGGGGCGGTTATCTTCAAGAAACCATCGGTTACCAAAACCAGTCTTGATACTGAATGCTTATTTTTAGTGGAATTTTCGTTGTGTGAAGGGGTTATAAAAAGAAAAGCTTAGAGAAAAGATTTAAGGAAATAGCATTTGAAAGTTATTTTTCTATGAATTTTGAACTGGGTGTTACAATTTATAGAATGTATATCCTCTTGTGTTGAATGGAAATAACTATAGGATACTATCATCTATTTGTCAATTTATAATTTATTTTAATTGATTGTTGTTTAAGTATACAACTTTGTGTTGAATTGAAATGACAATGTGTGAATTTTTAGGTAGACTTTATGGTTGATGAAACTTTGTGTTCCATTTTTTTTCAAATTCATTAATTATTCACCTTTCAAGGAACTTTCTGGTTAAAATTTCCCTGCCTTATTTGCTTTCAGTCAAAAAGCATACTAGTTATTTTTAGTTTTATTTTCAAATCATAAGAAGGTAGTTGCATCTTCTAAAAAAAGTAGAGAGTCAGTGTAGAAGGTCATGACACCTAACTAAACTATTTATTTATATTCTATCTTGTTGGGCACAACATATGCTAAGAGTTAAGTGGTAAAAATCTACAACCAACACCTGGCAACTTGTAATTCAAATTGGATCCTTTGTTCATCATCATGATGTCCCTGGAAAAGTTTGAGACAAAATCCCAAGGTGCCCAATGTTCCAAACATTCTACACCTGGGTACACAATGTTCTAGTAAAAATATACCTAGGTATTTTATCCCAGATTGGGCCCAAAGCCTGATATTGGGGTTTAAAATTTATTTCTTCTCTGGTGGTCAGTCTAGCTTAGTTTTAGATCCTAAAATGAGGGGAAAATTTTATAAATCCTATATCTCTCCTCATTTTGTAATCTCCTATCATATGAAAGCTACCAAAATCACAAGTACTCTCAAGCTATCAAGTGCAAGCATTCACTTTCATATTTTTAAGAGCATTCACCCAAGCTAGGTGATTTTAAGATCTCAAGCCAAGGCATTATTCTTCTTCCATCACATCAAGGAAATATTCTTCAAGTTGGAGTTATATTTTTTATCCCATGGTGGTGTCTTAGTGGATCTCTCATATAAGAAAATAAGTTTTCTCTTCTCCATCATTCTTCTCTCTCTCTCCTCGCAAGTGTAATCAACAATTTCAAGGAAATCAAGAGCTAGGATTGGTATTCATATATCTATGCACATGTGAAGGCATCCTTGATCTTGTATTTTTCCTACAAGGTAAACATATATACTGAAGAAACAAACATCAAGCATACTTCATGGATTTGAGTGATACAAACATTCGTCCATGAGGGTAGGCACATTAACATGGTACTGAGCCTTTGTGTTTACTTTATGCTTTACATTACATGATTTTAATTTTATAGTTCAAGGTTGATTCCTAAACAGGTGTTTGACCAAGGAAAACCCATTTATCCAACCATTTCTCCATTTTTCTGTGTGTAGGTATATGTCAGAAAACTATTATTGCATATTCAAGCTCTGTAGATCGCGACACAGATCTCTATTAAATATCAGACAAACACACTTGGTATAGAACATTCCAAACATTTCGTACTCAAGTACAAAATTTTCTAGCCATTTTGTATGATAAACAATAGTCTCATATTTTTAGGATAAACAACAAATAGGCTTCAAGACTTAGATCTGGAAGTACAATTGTTTCTGAGACTCCAACAGTTGAAAAAATAGTATCGGAACAACATCTCCCTCATTTCTCCAAGGTACACTTGTCTTTATTGCATTTTCATTTTCAATCACATAATCTTGACAATATCATCCTACTTTTGAAATCAATATCATACTTTAAGGAAGAACCACAATATCCCAATTAGAGCTTGAATCTCAATTTCAACCTATTGGGGTGTTCACCTTCCTAATGTGCAATATATCCACATTTAAAAAGGGAGATGTGATCTTACCTCTATGTTGATGCTTCCCTTTTTATATTGCGCAATACTATTACTAAAATGTAATGATTTTGATGGATATGATTATATTTTTATAGTTATATTTCATGCTTCTTTTTTATAGATGTTGGAAACCATCATCATCCAGTGATTATCTTTAAAAATATTAAAAATCTAATGTACTTAATAGAAAAGTACTCATGTCTAATTGAAGAAGACATGATGATCTTGGGGGTGTGTGATATTAGTAGACCTAGAAAATCTCCTATAATCTAAGTAAATGAATAATCTAAAATATACAGGAAACTGGTAATACAAAATTACCTGTAGTTCTCACAATGAGAGAGATTATGAAGTTGGATTAAATTTTATTAGGATAGATAGATTGTGAATTGTAGATAATAAATACATGAGGAATTTAAGTGAATGATATTTTTACAAGGAATTCCATAAGAAATGTTAACATGTTTATGATATTTATAAGAAGAAAAACAAGGGTGTTTTCCCTTTTAAAAACTGGTCCAAAATTTTAAAAACCATCAACAATGAAGCATCAAAAAAACTTAACAACAGACTAACATAAAAAACTATAACATTTCAACAACACACTAGAAGTGAAAGTTTTAACTATGGAACCATAGTCATGTAAACTATCTAAACTATAAAAATTCTTAGGATAAGGCAGACCATTAACAGTTCTAACAGTATAAAACAACAACAAATTAACCATGACAAGGGGGTTTAAATTTTTTAGCCAATCTGGTGGAAGACATTTTGCCAATCCTCAATCAAGAACTTAAAATGTTCCTTGTAGTTCCCTTCATTCTCTTTGTCTTTCCCAAAGAACTTATTTTACAATAGGCATAGGGAGTGGCAGAGATGTTCATGACCCTCAGGCTGAAGTGAGAGACACTCCCCAGTTTTTTCTCTATGTCCATGAATTTGGTTTAGAACAGTGCCAGCTCCTTGGCAATGGCTTTGCATTCCAAACAGGCCCCTTTTACTTTGGTTTTACAGGTCCCTTCTACACTATTTTTGTTCATCTCTACTTCCTCTCGCATGATATCATAGGTTAGGTCTATCGGCCCTATTTTATGCTCTCAGAAATATAGGTGGAGATGTCATTTTTTGAATTCTTTGAGCTACCCATCTCTTCCTCAATTCCTCCATGCTTATCGACCCCTTTTCTCTTCTCTTCTTCTTATTTATTATTCTCATTTTTCTGCTCATCTTCCTCATCAGTATCACAATCCACTAGATTTTCCATTTTATCTTTCTCTACTAACCATGTTAGCAACATGTTATTATACTAAGAGTACGTTTATTATTTTTATTCTTCTCTCGCGCAAAGAGCTAACATAATGAAAATTTGATCTTAGTACATAATTTTCTAAAAATATTTACTTTATTTTATGTACTATATGAAACCTATGTTTTTAAAATGCAATCCTTTCATTCGTATTGACTACAAAACCTTGACTTCTTTCAGATTCCTATAAAAATATTCTAATACTCAAAATAATATTTTATGAGATGTTTGGGGCGATTGTTTGAGAAGTAAAATTAGAAATTTGAATCTTTTGTTAGACCACTATGTTTCTTGTTTAGTGATTTGATTTTCTTTTAATTAAACCCCTTACCTTTGGAGCACAAGCAATGGCTCCAAGTTTGATGCACTAAGAGCCCTTTCTTGCACCTAAATCTAGTGACTCCTTGGGAGATTTGACACTAGACATTCATTGTAATACCACACTAGTTTTATCTCTAATCAAATCAACTAAATTAATATATTAGCGTATATGCAGGGTAGAGATTATCTAAGATACAAAGGTAGGTTTGGTTTGATATTATAATTATGCCTAAATATATCTAAAAGTATCCCATGATGAAATATAAAGATGAACTATGATTTGTTACTATAAACATGACTTATAACTCAAATCGTTTTTCCATAGCCACTATAACATATCCCACCTATATAAAAACTAACTCTAATTTGATTATGTAAAATTTATCATCCTTCACCACTAAATCCAAGCCATTGGAAAATAAATTTAAACAAGCTAAACTATTAAAAAAATTTAAACTTTTAGGCAAGTTACAATTCAAAGCATAAAGAATGTGTTAACTAATGAAACCTTTTTGGAGTATAGCAAATAGTTAAAGTGAAATTTATGAACCTTGTTCTTTAGGCATCCCCTTTACATAAAAAAAAGGATATATAAACCATAGATTACGTAAGGAGTCATTATTTTTCATTCCACCCAAGTGGTCAAATCAAAGCAAAATAAAGCAAGTTGGAGACAAATTGATAGTGAGTGGTAGAGGCTTTCAAGTTGCTTCCTCCAACTTATGGGAATTTTTAATTTAAGCCTCGATTTTGATTACCCAATTGTTCCAAACCATCTACAATTCCCATAAAATAATTGCCCACATGCTTATTCACATATATACCAAGTTTTAAAATGCATGGATAATTACATTTATTATTGTTAATAATTTTGAAGAACATAATTAATAGATTATTATTTAAATGTATTTGAAGATAGCTATTTGTTATTATTTATTGTAGTGAGACCATAATTAATGGGTTATTATTAAAATAGCTTTGAAGAGTTATGGTAAGGACTCCTATTCCATTTGCATACGTATCATATTTTGTCAAAATAATGTGCTAAAGATTACACAATAACAAGATTTTAGAAAAAAAATACAATGGGTTGTCTTTTTTAGTTTGATTTCATATTCTTTAATATAAGAATAATATAATAATAGGATAAAAGGCAAGTTGAGTATATATTAGATAAAAGATATATTAATTAGATGATTAAATAATTAATTTAAATAACTTATAGATGTAAAAGAGGTACTTTTGGAAAAAGAAATATCTAAATTTGTTATGATATGTATCAATTATATTTATAAATTATTTTGCTTCTTGTTTTAGTTAAAATAGCATCAATTTAATGTATGTTGAATTATTTTAAGATGACTTTAATCAAAACTTTTATATTAATTTCTCATTAGTATATAAATTTAAGATGAAAGTTTTAGAATTAAAACTCATAACGTTTGAGGTAATTATATTTTAGGATCACAAGAAAACTATCCTACATGAATGAGTAAAATGCTTCCAAAGAACTTAAAAAATGATTAATATAGGGGATAAAAATATAAAAATTAATCAAATGGCAACATATATATAGTGAAAAACTCTTTGGTCAAATCCCACAAACAATAAAAACTAATAATGATTACATATTTCTAAAATGTGTATACTTTACACACTTTTCATCCATTTAGGCCCATTTTAAATGGGTTGTCCTTTATGCAATGGGCAGTGTATATGTGACATTTGTTAGGATGAAAATTGATAAATAATATGATCTTAGACCCAATTCCATCTACGCAAATCCCTAAGGACTATCACTACATAAAGAGCACATCATAGAGAATCAACAATTTGTCATCAATTTATATTAGCATACTAGCAATCTTTGCATGTTTTCTTCTTGTCTTTGATGATTGTTGTCAAGCTATTGAATCGATAACACAACTTTACCCAAAGAAGAATAATTACATCTTAGAAAACTCCTAAAAGGTGCTCTATTGACACCACCCATTTGCATACATGGGTCAAAACATCAAGACAAGTAGGTTCTAAATACTTGAATTAGTAAAATTTATATTTATTTGCTAGATTCAAATGTGGGTAGGAAATAGATCTACAAGTACAAAGGTTAATTTAAAAATATTGCAACAAAAGTATCAGATAAATGATCCAGTATCTTAAAGATGTTGATCCTCATCATTTATGAAACACTAATAAATTAATAATATTTGGCATGACCTATCTTCATTGAGTTTAAAGCTAAGTATTATTATTCTATTTATCTAAACTACAATAATTGGTAGGAGTATTACCAAGCCCATCTCATTAATCAACTGGGGTTTAATGCTTAAATATATTAAGTGATTTCTTCACCTTAATATAATACAAAAGGTTAAAGGTTATTTAATTTTCATCTTTATTTTGGAAAACTTGTATGATCTTACAACCCCTTAGATCTTGAAATTAGGGTTTTGTTTCTAAAATCTTATTTTTTTTATTATATTTGAGACTTAATTTTTTTGGAATTTATTTTGTTCCTATTTTATTTTTATCCTCTATCATATTAGAGCATGTGTGTTTTGAGTTTGTGTCACATTGTCACTACCATCCTACTCTCCATTTCAAAAGAATTCCTCACCTTAAGTCCACAATGGCTCAAAATTTAGTTGATCATGACCAATTTTCTAGTGTAATGGATAACAAAATAATAAGGAGAATAGTTTTTATTATTATACACACTCAAAATAAATTGATTTCTTAAGAGATCATCAATTTAGCTAGTGTTACTTCTCCTACATTGTTGATTTTTTATTCATAAGTTATTGATTAATGAAAACTTTATTATAGAGACTCTTCATAAAAACAATGCTCATGCAATTTCTTAGGCTATTTGTAAGGTGCATTTTTTCCTTCAAACCCAAGATTGTTTATCCATTGCCACCTTTTGTGCTTCTAATGTTTTTCATGCAATTCATGGTAGTGTAGTACCTACTCTTCATGGTCCTTTCTCTAGCACCATGCCTATTTATAATCCTATAGTATTCTATATATTTCATCCATTCATCCCACTAGTTTCATGCTACTAATATCGCATATACTTTCCATATTCACCCATATATTTTAATCATTTACTGTTATCATACTAGTAAAATCCTTTCCTCTTATCTTACTAATATTATATCTTCATGCTATACATTCCTCTTACACTTATAATATTCCTACCACCCATCCAACTTCTCTTACTCTTATATATTTACTTTTAATGCATCATTCTCTTTTAACCAATCATGTTGTTTCTTAGGTTCCTTCCACCACCATCACTATTACTACACTTAGTGCACTATTACAAAAGATTGATAGAGTAGAGCATAAGGTTGATGAAATTCCTTATAGAAAGGATACATATAATTAATTTAGATATAAAATGCCCTAACCACATTTAAGAATTTAAGTTATCATTGAATAGTTTATTTTTTGGACTATGTTTTGAGATGCTTTCTAGAAAGGGTGACATGAATATAAATTATAACATTTCAAATATAAGCTTTTTAAAATTTGTGTATGAAGACAAGTTTTTGGATAATTTTTTGTATTCACATCAAATGGATATGTTACAAAATGGCTATTTTTACTACCATATGGGCCCACTTGTAGTGCGCCACCAAGGACTATGAGATATTAGCTTAGAAAAACATAAAATTTTCTTAAAATAATATTAACAAAATGCTAATGAAATGATTGTGTCACTAAAAATAGGAAAACTAGATAACGTGTCACTATTTCCTAAGAAACATAACACAATAAAAGTACTACAATACTAAACCAAATTGACTTGGGATATTATTTTCCCTGGAACTTGAAAGACCAAAAAGACCAAGACAATAATATATAGAACAACAATCAAAAGGAAAAAGCTATAAAGGGAGAAAATAAAAAATGGGGTCCCCACTCACCAAAACATAGCCCTAATGAAGAGAAATGCCTTTAAAAATTTGTTTATCAACAAGTTTCACTCAATCCTTCCCTAAAAAAAGCATGCATCCTAGTACCTAAGGTCCTACAAGTCTAATTCATAGATCCTGAGACTCATCCCTGCTAAGTTGAATATCTTAATGTTTGTACTTAGTAAGTATATTCTTTCAGGATATGGGCAAGCGACTTCAAATGAGGACCCAAATTAAAACCAAATTATTTTGATCATGCCTCTTGAAGTTCCCTAGGTATTTCCTTCTTGTTATTTAGGCATCCATAGCCTCAATAGAGTTACTTCTAGTTCTCTCTTAGCATATCTCAACTATCGGTCAAGCATCTATAATCCCAACGAAGATTACTAGAATCGTCCTCTATCAATTGAATTATTTTGAATTTCTAATTCTTTAATAATTTTCTTCCATTATGTTCATGCTTCTTTCACATTTGCAACTATGAGATCCTTGTGTTGGTTGTTGTTGCCCCAAAATTTTGACCTATTAATGTCCAATACAACCACTAGAACTATAGAACATGGGAGGTGGTTAAGACATGTGCTAAACCTTAGTATTGTGTTGCACATCACAAGAAGACCAAGGGAACACACCTTGCAGAAATACTGGCCCTCAAGCGCAAGAATGGGTTTTGAACCCGTGACCTATTTTGGAATAATGGAAGGGTGTGTACTGGGAGGGGAGGGGTGTGAATCAGTACCCTTAAAAATTTTATCATTAACATTAGTAATCTTTTCTCGCATTACCAACCATTGGTGCTTTACTACCTCATGCATGTAATATCATAGCATAAATTTAAATGCATGTAAACAAACATAGAAACATTCATGAAACTCATATACTCATGGCACAAGAATTGATAATGCAGAAAACCCCTATTAGAAGCTAAAAACTATGGTGGGGATGAAACCCACAAAGCTTCACTATCTACAGAATGGAAGGTGTCAGATAAGGCTACAAGTTGCGATCACTTCTGATGATCTTACCCTATTAGGAGTAACATGTTAGAATTATTAGGTCTACTCGGTTAAGAGATTTCAGCAACACAATGTATGTGTGCACTCGGTTAAGAGATTTACAATAAGATTGTTAAGTCCACCTTCTTCAAGTATTTCTTCTATTTGCTACAATTATTAGAGAATAGACAAAAATACTTATGACCTAATAGCTTGCAATCTTGAATTGCTAATTACAGATCCATTAAGTTCACAAAAACAATATCACCTTACTGCAATGGATAATACCTTTGTTACTTCTTGGTAGCCCTGTATGTAGTTCTTGATAAACTGAATTCTTCTTTATCTATCCTTGTGCATGAAAACCTCTGTCTGATTCTTAGATTTCCTCTTCGGCTACAATCATCATGTTCTTGATTGATTACTATATCTATTTATACAATATTATGACCTAATTAGGTTTCATGCTTTTCTTGATAACTCTAATGATCAAAGGTTTACAACTTGACCTTGATCTCCTAGTTTGCATGAATACAATTAGTTAAACTAATTAAATCCACAATTGTCATTGTTCTTGATCCACAAAAAATGGTTTTCCAGCTAAGGATAAAGCTATTTTAAAGACTAAAGTTCTTTAGCTGACATGTAGATAAGATCCACTTTTCTTGGGAATAAAATTGTCTCTTGGTAGACTGGTGCTCAGTATACTCTGTAGACTGTGCTTGGTGATGTCTCTATATGACTATGCTCAGTGATGTCTCTGCAATCATTCTGCTTGATTTACTCTGTAGACATTATGTGCTCAGTTTACTCTATGATCTGTCTTCCTCGGGTTACACTATAAACTATTTGTCAGTGTACATTGTGACCAATGGTCCAAAATTGATTCCTTGTATACTAATGACAACTTCTGATCCTTTAAGGATTATCAATCTCCCCCTTTGGCGTTAGTATCAAAAATTGATATGTACAGTGTATACAACAAGTGTAATTACCTTTTCAATGACCCCCCCTATTTGCATACCTCCGTACAATGTATGTACATGTTTTCCTTGGTACATTTTCCCCTTTTGGTACATATACTTTCTCCTTTTGGTACATTTTCCTCTCTTTGGTACATACATTTTCCCCCTTTTTGGAAATTAACGACAAATATGTAATACTTACAGCTTGTCAAATATGTGTGAGTGGGATTTCTTTATGGCTGGCATCAGCTTGTCCAATTTCTCCTTGAGGTGTTTGAGGGTCATGTGCTCCAAATTTATTCTAGCGTGCATGTCATCGATACTCTTTGTGACTGACATCTCTGGGGTGGCAATTAAAGTCTTTATCAGAGTCATGTGTTGTAGCAGCAATGTGAGATTCAGTAGTAACATAGCTTGGATCTCAGTTACTTCATCTCTAATTTTTCTTTCTTCCTTTTGAATTTCAAGTCTCAACCATTTTGATTCTACATTTTTCTCATAATGCAGTTTGAATGCATTTGGCTCGGCTGATAGACTTTGTGCACAAGCTTTCAGATCCTCATTTATTTGGGCAACCTTTTCACTATGCTCGGTAGTGAATTTCTCTAGTGTGCACAACTTTTGAACTAAGTTAAATACTTATGATATAATTGTTTCTAGTGTAGTTACTAGCTCGGAAAGTTTTACCCTGTTCTCTGCCACATCCTGGTTGATTTTCTTGGTTAGCTTGTAGTGACACTTCTCTTCTGCATGTTCTTCAATGACCTTGTCAGCTTCTACATTCTGTGATGTTATGGCTTCAATCAGAGCTGTTTGTTGATTAAGGATTGGTGCATCTTGATCAATTTGTGTATCAGGAACTATTTGCAATAGGATTTCCTTTGTAGTATCCAAGATTAGTGAATTTTTGTGCTCCTTCTTGAGCTTGTTCTATATTGCCTTCCTTTTGTATAGTTATCCATACTTTGTTAGTGACTCGGGATCCATTGTTCTTGGATCACAGTCGAGTATGTCAATGATCTCATCAAGTGTTACTGGTGCTTTTCTCTTCTTGTTCTTTTTCTTCTTGGGAATGGTGTTGGAAGCAGGGGAATGAAGGATTATAGAAAGATCCTTATCTAGCTCAGTTGATTTTGGTGATTTCCTGGGAGGTGTGGTGCCTTTGGTATGCTGCTTGGTATAAACATGTTGGTCGGTTGTAGACATTTCTACTTTAACCTTGTCTTTATTTGTAGCCTTGTTTTCCTCTTCGGTGTTCTCGGTAGTGTTATCACTCGGTTTGTCCTCTCCACTTGTATCTTTCTTCTCCTCTGTTGTATCTTTCTGCTCCTCATTTGTATCTTTCTATTCCCCATGTTCATCACCTTTGTCCTCTGGTATTTTTGCATCAGGCTCTAGTGGTGTCTATTGTGATTCAATAATCACATTGATTGCTTCAATCAAGTTGGGCAGTTTACCTGTTATAATTGTGTGTGCAAAATCTGTAGTGTCCTTTTCATTTGTAGGCTCGGTGGTAGTAGTCACATCTTCATATTCTTTGGCTTCATCAGTAGGATCACCTTCAATGACATCTTGTATTGTTATGTATGGTGTTTCCCCTAATGATTACAATATTTTAGGAATATCATCCATGACTTTTCTTTCTTCAGTGGTTATGTTAATGGGAGTGACATCCTCGGTGTCATTAATGAATATGTGCTCAGGGCTCAGTGTGGCCTCTTTCTCCTCATTGTGATCTGTCTCAGTTAGAGCTAGTATCTGCTCAGGTGGGTTAAATATTTGTGTCCAAATATTTTTTCTTTCTATACCAATCTCTTCTAACTTGTCTTGCAATACTTTTTATGCTCTTGTCTTTGCAGAAAATTTATTTGCATGATCCTTCATTGTTGAGTCAATTTATTCAAATGTGGACTCGGGCATGAAAGTAACTAGGGATATCTCCATCATTTGTTTCTCTATGTGCAATGCATATGTCCATCTGGTTGATATCTTATCATTTAGCTCTTGTGGAATATGACTTTTGAATTGTAGAGGTACATACTTGTATGCTACCATCATTTTAATGATTGCTTCCTCTAATTTATTATGGTCCTCGGTAGACAGATGTATCCATTGTCTAATCTTATTATTTGATATACTGCTTGTATTGATGATTGATTGTGTAATTTCATCAATTGTCTTTGGAATTTTGGCCTTCTCTGCTTGTATTCTCTATTCTCTTTCATATTTTTTAGTATCATCATTTTCCTCTCTTCCTCTTACATATCTTTTTTGTTGTCTCAGTGTGGGGTGCTCGGTTGAGGCTTTTCTTTTCTAGTATGTTCTCACTCTACCTTTCTTCAGTGGTGGTGAGTCTACCTTAGCTATTTTTCTCCTGGTCCTAGATGTAGCTGTTACATTAGTAGCCTTTTTTTTCTTGGAAGGTGGTGCATCTGATTCAGTAGACTATGAATCACTTATCTCTTTAGCTTCACCGATGGGTGATTGATCCTAAGTGATATCTACTGATTGATCTAAGTCTTCCTCATTTACTGACAGTTTCTTTTGAAGAGTGTTTATTATTTTTGTCTTATTCTTGTTTATCTTCTTTACTACTAAACCAATCTTGATTCTAGACTTGGCTTCCTCATATGTTCCAAATCTTTTCAATGTTTTATCCACTGGCTCATTTAGTAGGGTTTCAATATTTGTTGTAGCTTGATCAATGTCAATTTCATATTCTAGTGGTGGTAACCATGTTGTTCTCGGTTGTGTAGGTTTGATGAGTGTTGAGTCGGTGTCAACTATAAAGAATATCTCATCCTTGTATTTTTCTACTAGTTGAGCATGGATTCTCATCCTCTTCTGCATCCTATCCTTGAATGATGTGAAGTATTCATCCATTATATGTGTAAAGTTATCTCCTAGTGACTTAATGAAATCACTAATCTGTGCAGTTATTGGTTGGTTTGTGTCCCAAGTGACATTACCGACTAAAGGAAATAAGTTATGAAAATAGAAGAATGTTTACATAAGGAGGGAACAAAACTTACATGTGTCAAATCTGGCTGATCTAATTGTTCTTATATTCTCTTTCAGTTGCTTCAGTAGCAGCTCATATATGTCTAGTTGCAGTCCCTTCTTCACAATTTTATATGTAGTGTCAACTACTCCACATTCTATATTGTTCATTCTGCTAGCTTGGAATATCTTGTACCCAAGTACACAAGCACCAAATTTCATCTCAGGGTCGGTGATTGTAATGAGTTTCAACCCTCTGTCATCCCATTTAGCTCCAGTTAGCTTTTCAATGTCATGGCGTGAAGGATGCTTTAGGGATTTTGCCTTCTTGATGATGGGATAACCAGTCACTGAATGAATCACATCTTTTGTAATTGGTTTGGGTTCATCTAGCCAAATTTTCCCATCATGTACTCAACTAAGTACTATCTATAACCACTCAGTTTTGAACTCATTCGAGAATAGTACAACATTGGTTAACCCTTTCACCTCTATGTGCTTATACTCATCTCATAGGTTTCCATCCTTACATAGCTTCTGGTAAGCTTCCTAAATCTCAAGGTCTCCAATCTCAACAATCTTTCATTGAATGTATGCACAGATATCTTCAACCAGAAAGACCCTAAGAGGAATACTTGAAAACACTCCCTTGTTGTCGGGTTGAGAAGCAACCTCAAGGAAAAACTTGTAGTTTGATTCTTCGCATATTGAGTTCTTTATCAAGGATATGTTTTTGTCCTTTGCATTCTTGATCTTCATGACCTGTGATGTGGTTTCCATTGTTTGACAAATTAGGGCTTCTCCATAAATAAATAGTTAGCTTGGTGAGTCTAGCTACTCACTTGATCTTTTCTATGGATGCTCAGAATCCATCGGACTGGCTTTGAATCTTCTATTGGTAGCTCTACAATCTTGTTGCTTCTTAGTTTCTTTTTTTCACTCTTCTCTTGCTCTTTATCGATGGGTGATTGAAATGAGCTTTCGTCGACCCTTTTATAGACAATGTTCCCTAAGTGATGCATTGAATGCTTCACCTACTTCTTGGTCAACAAAACAAAGATGCTCAGTCAACACACAAAAGACTTTAGCTTGGTGAGTATTCAATAATCAGTACAAGGTGTCAACTTGGTTGTCTCCCACATGTTTACCGATGATGCTCGGTGTATATTGTCAACTCGATTATCTTTCATATGTTTACTGATGTGCAATTTATGCTTGGTTCATATTAACCAACTAGACTAGATTCATAACACATAACAATTAATACAACAGTGCATCTTCATTCATGCTAATTTGGCATATTATCAATGAATGTTGGAACTAATGTAAAATATAGCTTTGTAGAGTGCATTTCCATACTTACTTGTATTGCCTAGTGGGGGTGGTGGAATCACCTAATCCATTGGATGAGGCATCACCAACTATAGTGCTTGGTCCAACATTGTCGTTGTTTGAAGATTTCCTCCACATTTGATTTCTCATTCTCATGATGTCTTCAATAGTATTTCCATTAGAAAAAGTGCTTGACTATGTTACTTGGTCTCTATAATCCTTTCTTAAGTGACTGACCTTATGACAGTGTAAGCATGCCATTCCAGAGTTAGTCTAGTTTCTAGATCTTCTTATCCATTTCCTCATACAGATAGCAGCTATATGTTCATATCCACCACATGTTGTGCAATTTACCCAAGTGTTGTAATCCCAAACATATGTATTACCGACTCTTCTTGGTTGATATGCATTTTCTTGTTCTTTAGGTTTCCATACTTTCTTTTTCTTTTTTCTACATTCATGAGATGTGTGGCCATGAATTTTGAAAGTAGGACAATATTTTTCCATGTAGGATTCCTTCTTTGGTTTGTTTACCTTAGATCTTCATTCATGTGCTTTGTGTCCATGTTTGTTATAGTTATAACAATTACCTATGAATGTAGAAGTAGATTTAGGAATACCTTTTGCCTTGCTCCTGCAAACATTTGATGTATGGTCTAGTTTTCCACAGTGATTGCATGAACGCTTCTTTGGTCTTCAATTTGAGTAGACACTCCTTTGATTAGCTTGGTATGATGACTCTCCATGCTCAGTATACCCTAAACCAGTATTGTTGTTGAATCTTCTTTGTCCATTCAGAAATTCATCCATTCTTTTTGTACTGTCTTCAGCTTTCTTGATCATATCATTATGCTATTGTTGAATCTTTGCTTCATGCTTCAGTTTCTCATTTTCTTCTCTTAGTTCACCAATAACTTCTGATTTTCCATTAATTTATGTGTTTACTCGGTTGGCCTCATGACTCATAAGAACTATTTGATTGGTGATTTCAATGTGATGTTTAGTAAGTCTCTATATCTCAGATTCTTTCTCTTACAAATTTTTAGTAATCTTCCTCCTGTCATCAATAGGTAAAGTTCTTTCTTGTTCATCTTGTCTTGCATTATTCATAACATCAACCATTCTTACCATCTGTGCCTCTTGACTGATCTGCAGTACTTTTACTTGTTCAGACAGATGTTGATTGATTTCATTTAGATTTATAATACTTCCTTCAGATGTGTCAGATGTATTACTAGATCTAGATTCAGATGAATAAAGTAAATTAGGTATTTCTTCTTCATGATAGTCAGTTTCATTGTAGCGATATGCCATGACTTTTTTTTCAACCAATAATTCTTTCATCTTGTTTCTTGCTTCTTTGTATTTCTCAAAGAAAATCTATATCTCCAACTTCTTATTCTTAATATTTTTATCAAGCTTATACCTTTCCATTCTATGATCTTTTCTCTCAAGTGATTTAAACTTTTCCAAATAAGAGATCTATCTCTAATACCAATTGTTGGAATAATGGAAGGGTGTGTACTGAGAGGGGAGGGGTGAATTAGTACCCTTAAAACTTTTATCAATTAACATTAGCAATCTTTTCTTGCATTATCAACCATTGGTGCTTTACTACCTCATGCATGTGATATCATAGCATAAATGTAAATGCATGTAAACAAACATATAAACATTCATGAAACTCATATACTCATGATACAAGAATTGATAATGCAAAAAACCCCTGTTAGAAAGTGAAAAATGCGGTGGGGATGAAACCCACAAATCTTCACTATCTGCAGAATGGAAGGTGTCGGTTAAGGCTACAAGTTGTGATCACTTATGATGATCTTACCCTGTTAGGAGTAACATGTTAGACTTGTTAGGTCTACTCGCTTAAGAGATTTCAATAGCACAATGTATGTGTGCACTCAGTTAAGAGATTTACATTAAGACTGTTAAGTCCACCTCATCATTTAATACCCTTATTCCTTTCTTTCTCAATGAGCAAATTAGGGTGCTTCATCAACGAATTCAAATTTCTCCAGCACTTGGCCTCATGCATAGATAATCCTGTGGCAGCTAGCACATCCACTACTGCATTTCCTTCTCTGTAAATGTGCTACAATTTAAATTCCTCTAGCCTTGGGAGGAACAACTAGATGTCCTGTAGAAGATTATACATGTTCCAGCTAGCCCTGTAGTCCCCCTTGACCAGCTTAATCATGATTTTTGAGTCACCCTTGATAATCAATTTCTTGATTCCCATGGTAACTACCACTTTAAGACCCCATAATAAGGCAGAGATTTCTACTACATTATTGGTACCCAACCGAAGATTAACTGCATAAGAAATATTCATCTTCCCAAGGCGGTCTCTAATAATACCTTCGCCCATAGAAACCCCACTACAGGCACTACAGGCAGCCCCATCAAAATTTAGCTTGAAGAACGTCTCATCCAGGGGACCCAATGAGTATTCCTCCTCGCAAACACCTTTGAGTTATCAAAAAAAAAAAAGGAGTTAGGGATTTTCCAAACACATGCCACTCTACACTGTAATTCCTTAGGGGGGAGTGAGGAACTCTCCACCGGAAAGTCTCCAATTTTTCCCTCAGCAAATTGACAGCAGAACGCACCGTCCCCTCAACTTCAATTTCCTCCCCCAAAACACTCTATTATTCCTTTCCTTCCATAGGCTCCAACACACATGTGGGGGTAACATTTTCCAGAGAAGAAAAATTAGCAGATGTACTGAAGAATGGCCCCAATTGATGACAAATTGGTCAACATTCTCCAAAAACACCCAATCCAGCTGCATTTTGCTCATTATTTTGGATCACACCTTAGACACATAGGGACAATAAATTAAGAGATGAATTGTTGTCTCTTCCTAATTTTTACACATAACACACCGGTTAACCAGCTAGATACCCCTCTTCTGAAGGTTGTCCAGCGTAAGGATCTTACCGTGCAACACCGTCCACTAGAAAAAAATTATTTAGGGATCAATTGTGGGATCCAAACCCTTCCCCACATTTTCTCATTTGTCACCTTCTTAGAATAGACTAAATAAGTAGATTTCACCGTGACCTCCTCTGACTTGTTATGAAACCATACAATTGTGTCTTGTATTTGAGAGAGGGGGGTCCTAATACCCTCCAAGAGCTTCTGAATCTCCTGAACATCAAGGGGAACCTGATCTTGGTCAATATAGGCTTCCGCAAAATTTTTCCATTTCCTTTCCTAAGAAATGTAATCTTTAACTTTACTTCTAAAGTAAGATTCCAACATATCCCTATTGTGACAAAATTTGTCCCTACCCAAAGGTTTATCACTAACCCACCAGTCCTTGCAGAAACTGATCTGATTATATTGATAAGTGGGAGATATTAATTAAACATGGGTTAATGAGTTTGACTCGGAAACTACATAATTGAATCCTTATATAAATATCAAAACTTGTTTATTACTAATATTAAGGCTTGTATTTAGGCACATTGGATTCTCAAACTTAAACCTAAGCATAACAAGCCCCATAATTCTCATGAGAATCACCCATGTTTTCCTTGTACAAGATATTATTAGGTAAATAGTTTCAATAGGTACACAAGATTAGATTTTACTTTAGATAAGATCATAGGAATAAAAAAATATCACACCATTGAGAGGATAAGATCACCATTAACATTTTATCTTAGACATTAAATTTCTTAATATTCAACCATATTTAGTCCCTAAACCACATTCCAACCTTAGACCCCCAATATTATTTCTCTATCACTACACGCAATCAAAGTTTACATTAGAATGTACGTAACCCTAATCCTTCTTATTTTATTTACTAGAAATATTTCATTATAATGTGTGTTAGTATTAATCAATCATGTTACTAGATGCATTACACTTTATATTCATTAAAAATTAATTTCATGCCCATAATGTTTTTTAAAAGGTTTTTTTCCTATATTTTTCACATTATTATTGTATTTACTACAATAATGTTTATCAGTAACATGGAAATTTTCATCTTGGCATCAGCTAGGTGAGGCCAAAAATGAGAAACCTCATTTTGAAAATGAGTTTTGTAGTGTTAAAGTGAATAGTTCAAACCTACGAGCACAACAATTTGGTAGGGGCACATAGCTCATGAGCACACCAACCCAACAAATTTTTTAGGCACTAACTCACTAGGCATGACTACCACTATCATTAAAACAAAGGTTCAAACATACTATCACAATGGATCAACAAGAGCACATTTCCCACAATCACAATGGTCCAATGGGATTTTGAATAAAAATGCTATAGTTTAACCATCACACTATGTTTTTTATATTAATTAGTACAAACAACTAGGGTTCTAACCCTTACAATACCATTTTCTAAGGGTGTGCAAACACAACACACTAACAGAAGAAAAAAAAAAAAAAGTAGATAAACATAGGTCATAGTTGAACAGCCTATACTCATGAAAGTTAGCACCACAATAGACAATAGTAGCAAACAAAAGAGAACAATCTAAAAACCTATCCAAAATCCTACTATTTAGCCTAAGTTGTAGCATGAACCTGTTGAACAGACCAGATAACTAAGAGGGGGTGAATCAATTATTATAAAGTAATTTACTTCAACTTAATTAATCCAGAGCAACCTTAATTATATAGTTATAATAGATATAACCTTGAAATCAAAAAGGAACACCAAACACAAGGAACATCAGATTTAGGTGGAAATCCCGAGAAGGAAAAAACCAATGAGAAGCTAATTCTCATGAATATAAATATTGGTTAAGATGATTTTTACAATAGACACTCAGTTCCAAAATGATCACTATTGGTAGGCTCATTATCGGTAGCTTCACTATTGATCAGACTAACTTCCCTAAATACAATCATAGCTAAATGACAACTAACTGCTGAAAGAAATATTAAAAAAGGAAATCTACCACTGTAATAAAAATCACCAACTGCAACACAAAGAATTACAATCTGCTAACTTTGGTTGCACACTTTTGGACATTAAATTTCTTATTCTCAAGTTTACATTATTTGCACATGAAACACACCATATATCAAACAAAATCATCCTTTACATATACCATTCCATGCCTCAATATCCAATCATGTCGGCCAAGGATAATATTAATAATCAATCTACAAAGATGACCTAATCCAATTTTAAATAGGTCACCACAAGACATTTCCATAGTGGAAAGAATGAAACATGGACCACACTAAAATATCCTCGCTCAATGCAGCACGCTATCCATATGCCTTGATATCTAGTGCCAAAGAATAGAACATATAAATTACAATGTGCCCTATGTTTACGAAACATAGTTGCCTATATCTAGATCAGTTCAAAACCAAATGAATATATCTTAGTATGTTACAACATGAATGGTACCAAGACAAACACAACAAAAGATAGAAAAATATAGCACATCATCCAGAGCATGTCAATTTTTTGGATTTCAAAATCCAAATAGAACCTCAACCAATCAACCAGAATATGTTGACATCAATGAAAACCATTAACGACAACAACAAACAATATCACACTCCAACAACTTTTGGAATTGTTTCTATTAGATTTGTTGACATTCATGTTTTGTCATTGATGTCAACACATGTTTCATTTGAATACTTTATAAGTCTCTAATAGACAGGTTATCACTGGTATAGCCAAGACTGGCAGACGTGTACGGACACTGTACAAAATTTCAAAGCATGCTAGCATAGATATCTATAAGAAGATGAGAAGAGATATTATATCTAAGATCACTTGTCTTGATATTACTATTTGCATAAGTTATAGTTGTTTTGGTAAAGACTAGTTACAGAGCAGTGATAGAGGATTATGACAGAGTTGGTCTCTAAGTTTTTAGGATAACTTGGATGCAAGCATTTTTATGATATGTGAGCTTAAGGCATGGTAGAAGATACATGGTAGAATGTTATTTTTTATTCTTGGTTTGTTGGATTCCTGATGACATCAACTAAAGCATGTGGACAAGTGAAGACCTATTTGGGGCCGACTACAGAGGTGTAACATGCTTAATGATTGGCAAGTGTGGATTATGAATCTTGGAATATAATTGATGATTTTCATTTGATGTTTACTTTTTTAAGGTACCATGTGTATGTTAGCAAGGATATATGTAATTGTTTATGTATTGGGGAATTCCTAACAGATCAACCTAATTGCTTATTGTAACTTGTATAAAGGAGAGTTGTTTATTGATGAGGTGATGTGGAAGTATGATGAGGAAGCTGCGAGCTTGTAATTGTGAAGTCTGTTGGATGTAGAGAAGAGATAGTGATTGTGATGAACTTCATTGGAACTGTTTAGGCAAAGCAAGTTTCTACCAGTCAATTCACTGGTTATTGCATCTATATCTGTACTTTGGACAGTGAGTCCAGAAGGTGGATTTAACCTTCTCATTTGAGGAGTGAGCCTTTTATTTCTCTTGACTCCTAACAAGGTATGTCCTTTTATAGGGACTATGTACTATATGTAATAATTAGCTCCTAACATGGATATAATATTTTTAGTGCATTATTTTTGGGTGCTAATTCCCACAGGGGCTTTTCCCTTAACAAGGTTTTCCTTGACAAAAATTGCTTGTGTTATGATGTTGCTTTTGATGTTTTCATATTTGCATTGAGTAATTGATTTATAAGTTTAAAAGTATAAATATTTGGCACACAACTTATTCGCCCCCCCTCTTAGTTGTGTTGGTGGACTATTATTTCTAACAATTGGTATCAGAGCATGTGGTCCTACTACAGAAAGCTCAACAACTTGAGGTGATCCTGGAGATGGCATTTTGTAGGAAGGAGAGTCTGAAAGCTGATGCTAAAATTTTTGACAGTTGGAAGAACAAGATGAGAGCTCACCTGCTCTGCTTAGGAATTGATAACTGGATGATTACAAAGAAGGATGAGAAGATCAAGCCTGAAGATGAATTAGAAAATGCTAATGAAGATGAAAAGAAGTTATTTACTTGTAATATGGTTGCAAGAGAAGAATTGATTAGTGTGCTCTCTTAGGGTGAATTCACAAAGGTTAAGGACTTGGATTCTGCACATAAAATCTGGACAAGGCTAAAGGCACTATATGAAGGAGATAATTTTATTAAGAAGGAAATGTTGTGGAATTGGAAAACTAAAATGGAGGATTTGAGAATGTGAGATGATGAAAATGTCAAAGCATATGTACAGAGGGTTATAGAGGTTGTTACAGGTATTAGAAACTCAAAAGGCACATATACTAAATAATAAGTGATCACAAAGATTCTTAGACCTTTGAAACTTGTCTACAAAACTAAAGTGCAAGCGATAGAAGAGATCATACCTTTGACAGTGAAATTCAACAGAGAGATGTCGATTGCTAATTTGACCACCTTTGAGGCCACAGAGCTAGAGGATACATTACCTAAGGTGGAATCTGCATTCAAGGTGACTGTGAACAATGACAAAAAGACTTTATCAATTCTTGCGAGCACCAGCAGAGGTAATAGGTATGAAGAGCTTGGTGAATATGTTGATGATTGAGAGGAATAGGAAAGGAAACTAGATGATCTTGTGGCCTTGGTTGCCAGAAGAGAAAAGAGAGGTAAGGGTAAATTTGAAGTAAATTTGCCCCTGAAGTATTTTCATGTAATAAGATTGGTCATTTTGCATCTAGATGTCCTACAAGGGTTCCTAAGAATAAACCTAAGTTTCATAGACCTAATTATTCTAAGGATAAAGAATTTTACTATGCTATTGAAGGTGTGTCTGATGATGATGTTGTGGATTATGATGAAATTGGATTTATTTTTATTAAAGATGATGAGCCTATTCATGAAGAAAAAACCTTAGTTTTACATGTTGAAAAGAAATCATAATGGATCATAGACAATGGTTATTCATAGCATATAACTGGTGATAAAAATAATTTTGTTCAGCTAAAACTAAATATGGTGGTTGTGTAGTCAGATTTGGTGATAACACTCCTAAATTGATCATTGGAGTAGGTTTGATTTCTCTTGATGGTAAAACTAAAACTGATGATGTATTTCTTTTTGATGGAATTAAGCACACCTTGTTGAGTGTTGGATATCTTGTAGATAAGGGCTATCATTTGAAGCTCAATGATGGGAAATTTACTATCAGAAGTAAGATAGGAGACTTTATCACATCAAGTACAAAGACAAGAGGTAATGTGTTTGAGTTGAATACTATAGAGGCTACTTGTTTTGTTGTGAAGGTTGATGACAGTTGACTATAGCATAGAAGTTTCTATCATATAAATTTTGATAACATTGTGAAATCAAGTATCACAAATGGAGTCAGATATTTACCAAAAATTGTGAAGCCTTATAACACCATGTGTAGAGAGTGTGTGAGGGGAAAAAAAACTACAAGAAGTTTTCAAAGAAAATTTTTCTCAGCAAAGGAGAAGTTGGATCTAGTACATACAGATCTTTGTGGTCCCACAAGAACAAGATCTTACTATGGTGAAAGATACTTTATACTCTTTGTTGATGACTATTCTAGGATGATGTGGGTTGCGTTTCTTAAAGAGAATTCTAAAGATTTTGATAAGTTTAAGATTTTCAAGGAAAAATTTGAGATTGAATCGGGTCTGAAGATAAAAAAATTTAAGGGCAGATAGAGGTGGATAATTCACATTAGATGTGTTTAATACCTACTGCAAAGAGCATGAAATATACACACAAACATTAGCTCCTAGGACACCACAGCAAAATGGGATTGTAGAGTGAAGAAATAGAACTATATTAGACATTACTAGGACTATGTTGCTTGAAGGGAATATGTCACATGTGTATTAAAGAGACATTGTTTATACTGCAGTCTACACTTTAAATAGAATGCAGATCAAAGAATGTACCAATAACACACCATATAAAGTTTGGTTTAATCATGCTCCTGTTGTAAAATACTTCATAATATATCCTAGAAAATGTTGTATCAAAAGGGATGATAAGATAGAAAATTTGATGCTAGAATTGATGAAGGAATGTTCCTTGGTTATTCCATTTAAAGTAAGGCTTATAAGTGTTTCAATCTAAGATTGAGGAAGATATTTGAAAGTGTTAATGTAAAAATTTATGAGAGGTTTCAGATTTAGGAAAGAATGTATGATTGTAATCAGATTTCAGAGAATAGGGACATTACTGCAAGTCAAGAGGAAAATCTTGAGATTGACAATAGAATTAAAGTATTCTTTAATGATCCTAATGAAACTCCAAAGACACCAAGGTATGTTAAGAAAGATCATCCTGAGAATCAAATTATTGGTGATGAAAATAAAGGTATGACAACAAGATCTAGAATAAGTAATGAAATTTGTTTGATTTCACAAGTAGAACCAAAAACTACTGATGAGGCATGTAGAGATGAATCTTGAACTAAAGAAATGCAGGAAGAATTGGATCATATAGAGAAAAAACACTTGGGAATTTGTTCCTTGACCTAAGGAAAAGAATATTATAGGAACTAAATGGGTTTTTAGAAACCAAATGAATGAAGAAGGTATGGTTATAAGGAATAAGGCTAGATTGGTTTTTAAAGGCTACTCACAATAAGAAGGCATAGACTTTGAAGAAACACTTTATCCCATTGCTAGATTAGAGGAAGTGAGATTGTTCCTTTCTTATGCCACACACAAGGACTTTAAGGTATATCAGATGGATGTGAAATTTGTATTTCTGAATGGTGATCTAGAGGAAGAAGTGTACATTGAGCATCCTAATGGATTTTCCTTGATAGATGATGAAGACATGATTTGCAAGTTGAAAAAGGAATTATGTGGACTAAAACAAGTACCTAGAGCATGGTATGCTTGATTAGACAGGTATTTACTACATCTTGGTTTTAGAAAAGGTAGTGCAGATAGTAATTTGTATTTGAGAACTAGTGAAGATGGAATATTTATTGTTGAAGTCTTTGTAAATGACATTAATTTTGTAGGTAATGATGAAATGAGTAAGAAGTTCTCTGAGGAAATGAAAAGTGAATTTGAAATTTCTATGATTGGTGAAATGAAGTTCTTCCTTGGTTTACAAATTACTCAAAACAAACAACGTATTTTCATCTCTCAAACTAAGTATCTTAAGGAATTGTTGAAAATCTTTGGAATGGAAGATTGTAAACATGTTGGAACACCTATGATTACTAGTTGCAAGATTACTAATACTAATGAATCTCAAAGTGTTTTTCAAACAATGTATAGATCCATGATTGGAGGTTTACAATATCTAACTCACACTAGACCAGACATTGCTAATACAGTTAGAATTGTTGTGAGGTTCCAAGCAGATCCTAAAGAGACTAATCTTGTTGCAGTTAAGAGGATATTCAAATATCTAAAATAAACACTGGAATATGGTTTATGGTATAAAAAGTATGATAATTTTACTCGGTATGCTTATACTGATGTCAATTGAGTAGGAAGTGTTGATGATAGAAAGAGCACAAGTGGTGGTGCATTTTTTATTGGAAACAGGTTTGTTTCATGGTTAAGTAAGAAGAAGGATTGTATGGCTTAATCTACTACTGAATTAGAGTATGTTGTTTCTACTATAAATTGTACTCATATTGTTTGGATGAAGTAGATTCTAAAGGATATTGGGATAACCTTTGAAGAGCCAGTGGTTATACATTCTTATAATACAAGCATAGTGAACATGTCAAAGAACCATGTTATGCATTCAAATACCAAACACATTTCAATAAAATACCACTTCTTGAGAGACAAGGTAGTAGAAAAGGAAGTTAGATTAGAATACATCAGTACAAAGGAGAAAATAGAAGATATATTCACAAAACCTTTGTCAAAAGAGGCCTTTGAGTATCTTAGATGTATTATTGGGGTGAGAACCCCTCCTTGTGAGAACTAAATGATGCATAAATGCTTCATTCCATTATCCATCAGAGCTATATCATTCCCTAGACTTGATTCTTGGATCCAATCCTTAGGGGGAGTGATCACAGAAACACAACATAACACATTTGGGTGATCAAAAACCTAGTTGTTGCAGGGATGAATATTTGAAAAAGATACATCTTACAAAGGTGGGATGGAATGAGAAGGATAAGAGCTATGGAAACCTTTTCCATTGATGTCAAAGGGGGAGAGATACAAGTGAAAATTCCCTACTATTTTAGGGGGAGCTATGAAGAGGATATTGAGAAGATTGTATTAAGAGGGCTACTTTTGGGTTGATGTATTTTCACATATATTGTCATCAATGCCAAATGGAGATATTGTTGTAATTTTTTATACTAGAGATGTTGACATTCAGGTTTTTTCATTGATGTCAATATATGTTTCAGTTGAATACTTTAAAAGTCTCAAACAAACTAGTTATCACTAGTACAAGCAAGACTGACAAACGTGTACAGACACTGTACAAATTTTTAGAGAATGAAATCATGGCTCTATATAAGAGGATGAGAAGAGATCTTATATCTAAGATCTCTTTTCTTGATATTAATATTTGCATAAGTTATAATTGTTTTGGTAAAGACTGGTTATAGAGTAGTGACAAAGGATTATGACAGAGTTGGTCTCTGAGATTTTAGGATAACTTGGATGTGATTGTGTGTTATGATTTGCGAGCTTAAGGTATGGTAGAAGATACATAGGATAACATTATTTGTGTTTCTTGGGTGGCTATATTCCTGATGACATCAGCTGAAGTGTGGACAAGTGAAGACCTATTTGGGGTCGACTATAGAGGTGTAATGTGCTTAATGATTGGTGAACATGGATTATGGATCTTGGAATATAATTGATGATATGTATTTGATGTTTACTTGTTTAAGGTACTATGTGTATCTTAGCAAAGGTCTATGTAATTATTTATGCATTGGGGAAGTCCTAACAGGTTGACCTAATTGCTTATTGTAAATTGTATAAAGGAGAGTTGTTTCTTGATCAGGTTATGTGTAAGTATGATGAGGAAGCTACAAGCTTGTAATTGTGAAGTCTGCTAGATGTAATGAAGAGGTAGTTATTATGATGAACTTCATTAGAACTGTATAGGCCAAGAAAGTTGCTATCAGTCAGTTCACTGGTTATTATATATTTCTATATCTATACTTTGGATAGTGAGTCCAGAAGATGGATTTAACCTTCTCATTTGGGCAGTGATCCTCTTATTTCTCTTGACTCAAAATAAGTTATTTCCTTTAATAGGGACTATGTACTCTATGTAATAATTATCTCCTAATAGGACTACATCTCCTAACATATATTTTTAGTGCATAATTTGTGGGTTCTAATTCCCACCGGGGTTTTTCCCTTAACAAGGTTTTCCTTGACAATAATTGCTTGTGTTATGATGTTTCTTTTGATGTGTTCAGATTTGCATTGAGTAATTGGTTTATAAGTTGAAAAGTATAAATATTTGGCACACAAATGATTCACCCCCCCCCAAACAGTTATGTTGGTGGACTATTATTTCTAACAACAATCTCCCCCTTTTCATTGATGGAAACATTCATCAATGACAAAGAAAACAAATAAATATCTGCAATTAAGTCGTCACTCCACTAGTACAAAAACAATAATATATGACCAAATAAACTACCACAAATTATAGATAAATGACCAAATTTGGTCACGTGATCAGTGGTAGTTTATTGTCGGTCATTTATCTCACGACCAAATTTATGACTAAACTATTTTAGTCATTTATTTGGTCATTGATTTGGTCATATATTTAGTCATTTATTTGGTCATTTGGTAGTTTATTTGGTCATTTATTTGGCCATTTGGTAGTTTATTTGGTCACTTATTTGGTCATTTATTTGGTTATTTGGTAGTTTATTTGGTCATTTATTTGGTCATTTGGTAGTTTATTTGGTCATTTGGTCATTTAGTCATTATTTGGTCATTTAACTACTACATATAGTTGAATAATTCATGTTAGGGAATGATGGAATTGAACCACCAACCTCCTTCTTGTAAAGCAGGTGCTCTTCCACTAAGCTAGAACCCTTTAAAGAGTAAATATACCCTTCAGAATTTTAAGTCTCTAAACACCCTTTCATCTAGGAGTGCAAGTGGAGAAAATATGAACATAAGAAAATTAAGGCCCTAATAATAACATCAATAAAATATTTCATAATATTATTATCCCCCCTTTAAATACAATCTTAAGTGAAAGAGTCTTAAATAATTTTGAATGAATGTGTTAAAAGGTTGGAGAATACCTTTACTAAGATTGGTGACCTCCTAGGATGTCATATTTTTTACCTCTATGAGCATTACCTAGATTTAATGAGCTCTAAGTGGACAATTCAATCTCATGAGAGATGGCAGGGTGGATCATGAAGAGTAACTCAGTAGTAATCCACCATTGATTTTTAAACAGTATAGTACATAATGTATTTTAGAAAGATCAAATACAGACATGCAAATGTATGACACAATACTTGAAAGGTACATCTCTATAATAAAGTTCTCTTCCATGACTTGTATATAAATAGATATTCTTAATCATACAAAAATGGATCTTTAGAAACAAATAGGATAAGGTTGAATTTTTACAAAAAATTTCTGAGCAACTCATTAAATTATACTGTTCAAACTCTAGGATATATTGGACAGACAAATTCAATCCAAAGAACATTAAAAGTAATCTTGAATCATATAATATCATCTAGGTTATTGATATTTTCAGCCATACCTTAGTGACAAATGGGACCAGAGTCCTGGGAATAATGAACTTTTCATTTAGTTTCTCCCTTCTACGTTCTGCAAGTACATGATTTACAGTGAGGTCACCCTGACCATTTTTGTGAAGCCTACTGCTAGTGTTATCTCCTTCTTTGATTCCTCTTGGGGATCCTTCATTATCCTTGTCTTTTCCATGTAATCTTGTCACTATGAACAATGTGTATTTTGAGCATCCACTGTGGATTTGGATTGGGTTTTTTCTGAAGAAGAAACCCAATATTGGGTGTCCAGGTGAAGAATGCACATTTCTCAGGATTATAGTTGTTGTGCAATGTTGATGGCTCTGTCCCTTGGATCTGTGGCTGGTGCTTCTGTTGGAGTACAATTGAAACTGTTCTTGAATAATGGGTGTTGTCTTCTTCATGTGTTTCCTCTTGCTGAAGCCCTGCATGCTAATAGCATCAGGATATAAAGGTCTGGGAAAATTTCAATGATAAAAACATTTGACAATGTTAATTCATAATTTAATTTATATTTATTATATACAATTAAAAAAATATCCAATTAAAGATGAAATATTCTTCCCCTTTGTGGATGTAAAATATCAAGCCCCAACAATGGACTATTGTCTTACATCAAGCATAGACTTCCACTAAGGAGTGTAATCTTCCTATATACTCCTAACAGTTCACTTTCCTTAGTCAACTACACTCTACAAATTCTTCAAACACAAAAATCTCATGAATTTGCTCTTATCTCTACCAGGCCTGCAACAATGTTATTTTATTCAATCTAGGAAATGACCATGGGAACAAGACTTTTTGATATGGTTTTCAGAACCTTCCAACATCACATTTACAAACCCCAAAGTGTCAAACATTGACCTTTACTCCAGCATCCCTAAACTGTCACAAAACTCTCTAGTCTAATTGATCAAATTAGACAAGGGTGAACCCACAATAGTGGGTTACACTTTTTCAGAGGAAGAAATTCCTCCTGAAATTCACAAAGAAGGAGGATTTAGAAAGTACTTTCTATCAAAATTCCTTGAATATGGCAATTTCACTCAATTACTTTCGATAGAAAGTAGTTTCGATCGAAATTAGTTTCTATCGAAAGTAGTTTCTATCGAAACCCTCTAATTAGATGCCATTTACAGAGGCTAACAGAAATATGCATTTTTCATGGCTTCAGGGCTCAAGCACAGGGCTCAAATGGAAGAATAGGGAGATTTCCTTGCACAAGTACTCTGAAGGATATTTCTAACGAATATAGATTTGACAATTTTTGAATTAATTAGGTCTATGTTTTTTGACGTGCATCAAATGTAGGTTTTTTATCAAATATAAACCTCCAAGTTTGACGTTCAATGAAAAATAGTAGAAAAAAGAAAAAAAAAAATTAAAATAATAGTGCCCTCCAGCTTTGAGTCTACTTTCTATCAAAAAAAAATTGAATTTTGATAAATACACAAGTTATAAGCTATGTAGTCAAGGTATGTCAAAATTATGGTTTACTCTACTTCAAACATTCATAAAATTTGCAATAATCATGATAATGTTGTCAAACCAATTTCATGCCCTTCGTATGGATGTTAAAAAACCAAATTCAAAAGAAGCGCATTGATATCTATTTTAGAAAAAAAGTTATGCTCTATGAAGTCAATGTAACTTTTTGAAAATGACATTTTCAACAACATAGCAGTTTTAGTGGGAGAAAAAAAAAACCATTCAAATCAATTCAAAAAAAAAGAAAAATATATATTTAGAATCTAGACAAAAAATCCTAAAAGACTCTAGTTTACTTCATCTTTTGATTTCAAATTATTTAATGACAATATGCATCTGAATCTGAAATTTTTTTCAAAATGTAGACTTTAATGTCCTTTTAGGAAAAAAAGTGTAACCCACTATTGTGGGATCACCCACAAGTCCCAAATGAATTTGACAGAACCAAACAAGCATTTGCATGAAAGGAAAATTTCCAAATCCATAATAAAAGCAAGCATAAACCACCGTTCAATATTTTTTTAATTTCTCGCTACATATCCCAGTCAAGTACTAACTCTACCATGACAAAATCAATTCATTTCTCAAACTTCTTCAAATGCAAGAGGGCGTGTTCTAATATTTTTACCCTAAACACAATCATACAACATTAATGAAAGCAAAATATAGCGACTGAAATCCATAATATCCTTTAGTGATAGAATAGTAATTGTGCTTTTGATCAATCTAAATGGAATTTTTCCATGATAGAATTCATTTAAATTAAAATAATCCAACATTTAAAAGAATTGAAACCCTAGTTTGAAATAATGTAAAACTAAATTAGATAATTTAAGTGATTTCTTAATTGATTATAGTTTAAATCTGAAATATACCAAATATTATAAGCTTATCAATATGATTTCTGATTTCTAAGAAACTTTTAATCAAAGAAACATCCATCCATATAAGGTGCCAATTCACCTGTAAATGGTCACCAATCTTTACTGCAGTCTGACCAACGACAGAGATGTGAGAATCTAGCCTACTGAAACTCTCAAATAAGCCATCCACTCCTTTTTCTAGCTGAAAAAACCAATGGGGTTCATATCTACTAGCCATCACTTGAAAAAAATGGAATACAAACAGTAACAACATCAAGAAGTGACTAGCTTTTGTGGATGGTCCCAATTTTTCTACATTACAAAATCATGACAATGGATCAAATCAGAATGAAGGGTTTGATTATCCCCTCCATGTTCCCCAATTCCAGAGGCAATGATGAATTTTCTTATCATGATTTTTAATTTTAAAAGTGCATGTATGCCAATAGTAATTGGTATGTTATACCATGCATAAACAACAAGAAGGGATGCAAAAAAATGGCCGCCAAATAAAGAGAAAAGAAAATACAAATCGAGGGACAATGATCTGATATAAACAATGAGATTTCAATGAGGAAAACAACATATTTCAAGAAGAAAGGTGACATTAAATTATTATAAAAATACTCTACTAGAAAGGGAAGATGGAAGATCCAATGAAAATTAGCAGCTCATATGTGTGAACAGCAGTAGTTACAATAAAGAAGACACGAGATTTAAAGTGGGACAACACCATACAACACAAGAAGTATCAGTTCTAAATTTATTTATTTATTTTAAAAAGAGAAGATCCAAATGTAAGATGCCAAAAGAATGTAAAGAATAGGTGAGTTTCCAATCAAAAAAGCATAGATTCAATGGAAAAGAGACATCCTACATGGATGGTAACAACAATACATGTAAACAAACTCAATTTTAATGAGCAAGAATAAGAAATTTCATGAGAAAGAATTCCCATTCTATGTAAAGGAACAAAGTCTCACAAAGAAAATCACAGGTTTCATAATGAACAACAGTTGTGTTTTTCATAAAAATGCCAAATTAATACAAGATGAGAGTAGTTTCTCTCCAAGGAGCAGTAGTTTAAAGAGTAGCAGATCTAGAATAAAACCATAGAGATTTGGGAAGTGAGGTAGGGTTTAAATTTTAATCCAAAATCTACTATGCATGTTTTTCTTTCTTTATCATTCATTGGATGATTGCAAGCTATATCTTTCAGCTACCAAGGTTCCTAGTTGTTGTTTTTTAAGATAAGGTGAAGTATATAGTTCAGTGAAAGGGATTTATTTGAATCTCTTTACCATTAGGCTTAACTATCCTTCAATAGATCTGTCATTCATTTAGTAGCAATAATTTGTGACATCATACAGATGGTGAGCATACATTTCGATGGAAAAGAGCATTAATAGTGTTGTTACAGTGTAAAAATCACTCAAGGCAATGATCAAAACAATTTAAGAAGCAAGAGACAAAGCATTGTCATGGATCTATGACAGCTAATGAAGCTGTTGTTTCCAAACACTAAAGAGCATGCTTACCAAGTTTTACTTCTCCCTATTCTGTAAGTAATATGTTGCCACCCTTTATGTCTTGGTGAACCTTTAAAATTGAATGTAAATATGACAATCCCTTTTTGGTTCACAATATTTAAGAAAAAAACCAAATTATTATAATTTAATTAAAATCAACTCTCCAAACATACAGGAAAAAAAAGATTAGTTTCAGATGCAAGTAGAAAAAAGTACAAAGTGCAGAAACAAAATTGCACTGCTCATAACCATTATCCTGACAAGCTTACTGTTATAATTCAAATTGTTACATTGCCTTTTGTAAAGTCTGTTCAAATTTCAGATCAATTATCATATTTTGATGAAGAGACTAATATTTCACATATAAAGAATCACAGACTCCTACCCTAAAATGTTTGTGCAATTATGCACATATCATACCCTAGATTAAGCTTACTTAAGTTTAGCTTTTTATTACTAAATGATGAGTTGTCAACATATTCCTTTGGAGTGTAAGCTTTCATCCTTAGGTCTTATAGTTGTCTGTTTTGGAGAGAGAGGTGTTGCCTCTTTTTTCGGAGTTTCACTTCTTGAAAAATGATTTGTAATCCTCTTCATCTCCTTGTATTTCGTACAAATGCAACTTCATTTCATTTGTAGATGTGGATTAAGAAAAGACTTACACTTCTTATGAATAGAATAACTAAATTTTGTTCATTGCATGTGTGAGTTTATTTTATTTCTTCAAGCAACAAGGTTACTATTTACTATTAATAGGTGTAAGGCATTTGTTCTTTGGCAGAGATTGCATGCTTCTATCTAAATATGTATACTGGTATCAAAGCAAGTTTGCACTAATGCTAGTTTCTTTCCACTTTGAAGAATTTTGTTGGGAGTTAGTGATCTTTGGAAATTTTCTTAGGGTGATTTAAATTCACCATTACATCTAAAGCATCAAAGAAAATTACTGTTGTCTTTTTTTCCCCCCAAAACAGACATCTGGAGGCCAAGCTAACAAGGGTTGAAGGTTACTTGTTATTTGTGATTTGTCCAAAGTAACTTTGTTTGGGACCATGTTGGAGCAAATATGAGCTCACCATTTTCTATCAAATCATCCAAATTTGACATCTTTTCCAAGAGCACAACTTTTTCTCAGTCCTAGGACATACTAGGGTGGATTGAAATAATAATAAAAAAGTTCTTGTTTTTGTTTTGAGAGATATACTTGCCCCATGCATTTGAGTGCTACATGAGTGTGCTTCAAACAACATGCTCAACTATTCATGTGTTCCCTGCCATGCTAAAATAATTCAAAGCACTGTAAGAAATATTTTTTCATGTCACTGATCAATTCCAAAATATCAATGTCTTGTGTATTATATATACCCCTACACATTTGCACCACATGTATCTTACACCACATTACTTACTGCAAGGACACATGAACACACAACAATGTACCAAGTCAACTACCATGTTACTGCCATGCTACATGGTCACCTACTAGCATTAGCATTGCATCATTGCTTGCTTGAAAACCCCTAGCCTATGGAGATTTGCACTCCATTTTGACACCTAAACTCTGGAGGACACATTCTCAATTATCCAAACTCTAGTGAGGATCATTATTTTTTATTTTGGATTTTTTATGACAAATACTCAATGGTAATATCAATTATTGGTAAAAAAAATTTGTTCCTAGATTTGGAATTTTATCGAACACTTGTTGAGTCTTCTCAGTTTTGGAACTATATTCTTGCACATAGGAAAATTAAAAGTTAGCAATTTTTGTGTTGGGGGCCTGACTCAATTGGAAGAACTTCTTTTCATAGTCAAAAGGTCTAGTATCCCCCTAGCCCACATGATACCACAAGGAATGTCCCGCTAATGTCATCGTTCATGTTAAAAAGCTCACCAGCGCAGAGTAATTTATAGGGAAGGATATCCAATTCCTACAGTCTAAAAAAAGTTTGTAATTTTTGTGTCATTCATGTTGGTATTTTTATTTTGTTTCTATTCTACATTAGAAATGTACTTTCAGCTTCTTTTTCTTATTTACAAACTTTAACATCCAAGATCAAAACCATTGCATGTCTATAAGCAATTTATTTCAAAGAGTAATAATTTATGAAGTAATAAAATCCTTTTTTCTTTAGGTGGAGATTGGTAGTGGCTCCATCGTGGGCATATCTATAAATTTAAAAGATTTGTAGCCATTCTGAGGCACCAATACTATTAGTATTGGTAAGAAAAAGCAAAGAAGAGCTACATTGATGAATCTATTCTACTCTAACTCCTTGGTGCCATTCTCAAGCAAGTGAGAGTTTACAAAAGAATGAAGGTTTTAACTTTTAAAAACAACGACAAGGTCTATTGACTTCTATGTCTCATTACTTCTAAGCGGTTCTTACATCACATAGAGCTCTTATAATGTATGTTTACTACTTAGTTCACTTTCAAGTAGTGTGGATATCCATTCAAACATTCATCTACTTATGATGACTCCTTAGTTAGACCTTTCTTCGCCCAAAGTTTTAAACATTGCTAAAAGACTCTTCCTCTCATTTTTTCTACAAAGATAATGGCTTCTCAAAATTCTTGTGATAACTCTCCTCAATAGGTTCATACATGTCCATAAAATCCACCACATCAAAATACCTACTTAAAAGACATTTGTGACAACTCCTCAATTGTTGCTTCACCAGAAGTTGCAAATATTACTATAGAGATCCTTCCTCTTCTTGCTTCTACCAAGATCATGGCTTCTCAAAACACTTTTGATGACTCTCTTCATTAAGTTCATATATGTCTACAGTTCATCAATAGTCCAAGGATCAAAGGGAAGTCATATAGGAAGTTTGACAGTGACTTTTAAGAGCCATAATGACAGGATCAAAGGACCTTAGGAGAAAAATATTGTAAAATGTGCCATAATGAAATTATGAAAATATTAGGAAATTATGAAAAAATTTAAACACAACCAAATATTAGGAAATTATTACTGTCTACAAATAACTAGATCTAGGATTGATCAAAAGACCGCACATTATAATTCTAAAAATCAGTTTATAAACTTCACTAATATGAAGGATATACATACACGATCAGTTCCAAGTTGACAAACATCTTCAAGCCTTCGTGTCCTTATATGCTTTTGTAATTTCAGAGTAAACCCTGAAGGAGTCATACTTTTGTCCCTACACAAGATACAACATATTGATAAAAAGAATTAGATTAAGTTTTGAATTAATTAGCTCTTGATCAAATTATGAATTAATGAAAATGTGTGGATGCATTCAAACATAAATAAAGAGTAAATGAAAGCACAAAATATTTAAAGGGAAAAAGAGATGAAAAAATAGACTCATACCAAACAAAAAATATTGTATGCAATCGTATGCCACTTTCAACAAGAAAAAATGTTCTCTCACGCTCTCCAGGTTTTGTAACCCTACTGATCTTCATAAGCTTGAACATATATGTCTGCAAAGTGCAAATGGATTTTGAATATTGCTAAGTACAAACTCCAAGTTCAATAACAAGTCTAACGCAAGCTTAGATATTACTTGGGAGTAAGCACCACCCCTAAAATTAATTGACAAATGAACAAAAGAAAACCAATCATAGAGAGAAAATACCAAACCATCAAGGTAAATAATTTTGTAGCTGAGTTGTGGAATTAGAACTTTTCTTGTCCGTTCAAACAAATTTAGGTGAACAAAGATATAGGAGATAAAATGAAAATGAATTACTACAAAATTGCAACATAATATTAATCAGAAAAATTAAAATATAAGAGGAATACAACTTCAATTTAACTTATTAATGTCACTCAAAAATGTACAAATATTGAAAAGCATCATCTACAAAAAATAGGGGTATCTCCAAAATTTGTACTGAGTAATAGCTCTTTGAGACATCAATTCTACTTGTAGGTACCAATCCTCACCTTTTTACAAAATTATAAGCAAAATTTAAATTTGAAAATGGTCAAGTTGGATTGTCTCCCATGGGAGAGGCATTGAACCATACAAATGCAATTAAAACTAAGAGTGGCATTTTGGAGATGACTCGAGAAAAGGGGAGTGAACCATTCTAATTTGTCAGTCTACTAAAGAGGTGTCAAAAGTAAATAAAGAGATTTGATACGGTGAATTGAAATATGTTCAAAGATGTCAAATGAAAATTAAAACCATTAGAAGTTCAAGTTGCTGAATTGTATCTTCTATTTCTATTACAGATTAGTAAGTGGTACAGGAGCACCTAGTACAAAGATGGATCAGGAGGTCATATATCATGAAATGTGTCATTTAATTCATGTTTTCATTTGTAAATTTATTTTGAGTCCATTTGAAACAATGTGTAAGGCTTTGAGAGCCAAAGATGTCAAAGTGTCCTAGAAGTCCTAGTTATGGACCTAAGTTGGTCTAATAGGGAAAATGTTTCAAATACACCCTTGGAGGGATAGATATGTGGTAAAATTTCATTAATAATCCATTATGACGTGTTTGGGAGGTTGTGACAAAGTTGTGAGGTCAATTTTTTCAAAATGTAAAAATTGCTCAAAAGGTGTAAAAGTGCAATGTTGCAAAATTGTAATTTTGCAACATTTGCACAAATTGATGTCTTGGTCGGTTCAAACGGAAGTTGAAAAGTTGCAACTATCTAAAAGCATTTAAATTTCATGAAATTTTCAAGTTTGGGATGGTGTGGTTAGTTTGAAGAAAGGGTTTGAACATATTCTATCTATACCTCTAACTGTCACCCATGTTGCAGTATAATGGGGGCAGTCAAGAAGATTCATGCCTCCAAAATCATTGGATATCCATGAAAAAATCAAGGAAGGATGAAGATAGTGAAGGAACACCATTAGACAGTCCTTGTAATGTATTTTTATTGATAGAGAAATAAAGAATTTTAATGTTTGGAATGCAATATTGATGACAGTTACAGAAAATAACCATTTCTTGATGTTACTGTGTTTTACTCCATATGTTAATGGATTGAAAGAATCCTGAAACATATTTAGAGGTGTTTTAGGATGAATTTAATTTTTTATAAACTCAGTCAGATTTTTGGCTATGACACATTTAAAGAGATTTAATGGAATTTGAAAAAACTGTTTTGAAACCCTTAATAACAGGGTCTGCTACAAGGGTTTGCAAATATATAGAATTTTAACCATTAGAAAACAAGATATATTGGTCCATTTTTAAGGATTCTCATGTGTATTTCAAATGATTTTTCTCTTTTCTAGAATGGTTAAGTACAATGGGAGATATGAGATGTTCAATCAGGTTCTGATAATAAATTTTCTAAATTATTTTTAGGACAGCAAAAAGGGTCTTTGTTCGAAGGTCACAAATATAAATTCCACCATTGGATTTCACTCCAATTTGGTTATGTCTTTCTAAGCTTAGTTTTCTAAGATTTCACCAAAGTGATTTTCAATATATTGTCAGGTGTGGAAGTTATAGGGAGCAGAGTGGACTGCTATCAAAATGGTATGAGTGTAGACAGTAAGTTGCAAGTTTATTATCATAAAAATTGCTAGTGATTCATTGGAATAGTAAGGAGCCTTTTTGGGGGTTATTGAATAGAAAATTAATTTCATGATTGTCCTTGGTAAGGGTAACCCTTTGGATGAAGATGATTTTGTCTCAAGACTAATGAATATTGCAGATTTATCCTAAGGGTAAAGGAACATATGAAATGCTAAAGTTTATTGTTCATGGCTAATATGGATGGTGTGCAGTTATAAATGAATGGTATGAACATAGATAGGGAAGAAGACTAGGGATTTACATAAAGAGAAGGTATGGAAGGAGCTATGAATATTTAGCAAAGGTATGTTGTGTCATTGGTAGTGTTAGGCTAATGATGTTCTAGGCTAAAAATATGTATATGCTTGCAAGGGAGATAAATATGAATTGTGAGATATATATAATCTAATGAATTATATAAATGTCCTAAGAGGTGCCTAAAAATTGAAAAATAAAAGAGAGATCTGACATATTTTTCCAAAGAGAGTAGGTATGCCGAAGTGGGTCCATAAGAGAAGCAACAGGACACACCAAGATGAAGCACAAGTACCAAAGATATGTCAAAACTTTCATTTGCTTGTGTAAAATATAGCTCCTCCACCCTGGTTAACTTAGCAAAACCTACCAAAATTTGTGTTAACATTTATGTTTCATCTCTTTTACAATGACATTGTCAGGGTGTGTTAAAAACTTAAAAGAGTACTTGATAGATGTACTTCTTAATGGTTTTGGAATGACAGCTTCCAAGGTTTCACAATCATATCATTGGTTTCTATTAATTTGATAAAGGGTTCTTTTTCCAAAACAAAAGGATTAATACACTAGTAAATTGGAAGCCAAAAAAAATTTATATGTAGATGCAAAAATACATTTCAGAAACACTGGTAGGCAACAACCTATGTTTTGATTAATACATTACAATAACAACTAGAAGCAAAGTTTCTAGCAAAACCAATGATCAATTACTTAGCATGTAGATGTGAAGCAATGTAGTCAATAGCAAGTTCAATAGACTAAATTTTATCAGCTTCAACATCAGAGATCTTGAATCCAAACTCTTCCTCAAGAGCCATAACAAGTTCGACGGTATCTAAGTTGTCCAACCCCATATCCTTTTGAAAGTTAGCAGTGGGAGTAACCTCCATGGTTGTAAGTGAAATGAGTTAGTTAAACGGAATTATAACATCACCACCATTTTAACATATTTACGTTCGAGGGCACTCTAGCTACAACATATTTCCAAATATTTCACAAAAAAGGTTTAAAATGATTTTGTTAAAATATCAATCTCATAATGAAACCATAAATCATTCAATTGAGGCCCGAAGAACACTCCATTATATATAGGTGTCAACCATTGCAGAAAGGTTCCCATCATCAAAAAATTTTACATTTATCTCCATTGGAAGACACTTGGAATTCTTAATGGATATAAAAAGCGTGAAAAAAAATCATCACATGCAAGAAGAAAATAAACTATAACAATCTTACATTAGAATCAAGAATGGAAAGAAAATAATTAAGTCTTCTTATCAGTAAGATTATGAAGACCTCAATGAAATTTACAATTGTAGAAAACAAATATTAGCTTTCTTCAAGGGTGAGAGAAATGCAGAGCTCTGTTAAATTGAGAACCTACAATCTTGGTAGAGCTACAAATAACCAGGCCAATCGCTATGCTCTTCTCAAGGGCCTCTAGATTACTATAGCTCATAATTGGTAGTCTAAATGTGGAAGTTGAGTTCAATTTGACTGCCAACTCCACTCTTGGAGAATTCTTTTCTCAACTGGAAACTAAAAAGCAGACCATGACCAGTATCATTTTTTGTTATATACAGAGAAATTGGTGTAACACGGGTACTAGGGGACGTCGGGACAGGTTTCTAGGATAGGAAAAAAGGGCTTCAGTTGTGGCAGCAGGGGAGGGGGGCTGTAATATACTATACATATAGTACTTGAAATGTTAGTTATGAAATGATGTATAACAGTATAAGAACTAATAAAACCAAATACTTTAACATTGAAAAATGAAACATACCCAATACAGAATACAATGTACTTGAACATTGAACATTGAATATCGAATTACCAATTACTTTAAAAATTCAAATTATTGGCAAATAGAAGATTCTGATTTATATTATATCAAAAATATCATAAATATGATTACGATGAGTAGCATGATATTCAGATATCAAAACAAGTACAAAATCATGTCAAAATGTAGGAAGGGAGGCCTCTAATCATACCCCCAGGCAAACTCCTCATCATTGGAGACGTCCCCAGGATGGTCGAGGGATGCCTAGGCATCTCTTTGACATTTTAGGGAGGTTTGGCTATCCCCATGTCCTGGCGGTTACTTCATGGTGAGAAGGCAGTGGTGGAGGGACATGGGGACGCCAAGTCTCCAGGATGAGGATGTCCCAGGAATGCGGGGTTTGTGGGGGGGTTGGGGACGAGTCCCCGTGTTACACTAAGAAAAATGGAATGAAGTCTCCACTTATTGGAAAAATTCAATTTTGGACTAGATTACCTATAGAAAAATCATAAAAATGCCATGAACATATACATATTTTAACCAAAAAATAGGAAATAGCTTCATAAAACCGCATAACATAAATATAAGAAAGAGAGAAAACATGGTAGAAGGTAACCATCAGAATGTGCAGAACAAGTATGTTAAGCAGGAGCCTTGGAAGAGGAATCATTGGCCAGCATGATGGGATTCCAAATGCATTGGATTTGAGGAACACGATATAGGCAATGGAAAAGGCAAAAATGTTTTTGGAGCTTCTAGTCTAGGATAGGGACAAAAGTTTTAACAAAGGTATCCTCCCCTTTTGTAAATAACAGGGAGTCGCAAAATGTAATACCTCTATGTTATATGTAGGGAAGGCCCCACATGTTTGAAGAAAAACTTAAAAATGCATAGCAGTGGCTGATTTTACTCCTCTAGTGATGGTTCCCTTAGAGGCTCATAATAAGGAGTGTTCTTTCCTTTCCTTGCATGCACTTATTGGGCATGGGACAAACAGATGGCTTTCAGTTGCAGTCTATTCAAGATTTTGTAACAATATCTGGGGATCCTTTTCCATTAATTTATTTTCTTCCTTATTATTATTTTGAAACAGTTCATTTCTAAGAGAAAGAATGTGAAAAAGCACTTGTTGTAGAGCATTTTTTGTATAAAAATTGTCGTATGTTCCTACAAATTTGGGTTCCAAGGTTTACAGGAGCTGCCTTTCCTGTGGTAAGTTTGGAGATATGTGTTCAGTTTTTTGGGCTTCCATTGGAGCTTTAGAAGAAGAATGGTTGGAAACAATAGGCAGAAGCTTCGGGTTTTTAAAAGAGATAGACAAGAGAACAATATCAAAAACTAACACAATATATGTAAGATAAAAATATCTAGAGATCTTAACTTACCTTTACCTAAAAGGCATTACCAAATGATTCACGACAAAGCCAAATGATTCACAACAAAGCCATGAAAGCAGTTGCAACGCATGTGGTAGGGTTGCTGGTTGCAAGATGTGGTGGGCTTGAGGTCACGACTTAGGGATTCTAAACCATGAAGAAAATAGTGGCCACCAATGAAAACATTATCCATGACCATCATTTGTGTGTCCATTGGTGCCTTATGGGCATGACCAGGACTATTTCTATTAACTCCCTTTGAACTCGAATTTGGCTTTTTGGAGTCAATCAAATTTCCCTCCTTTCCTCCATTTCCTTCTCAAAGTGAATTTGAGAAATAAGATGTCAAAACACAAAAGAGTTAATATTTTACCC
>MU226047.1:74513-105377 GCA_018584345.1 Thuja plicata
ATCAACTCACTCTACCCCCTACCCTTGGGAAATTGCTATAAATACAAGCCATTTTCTTTGTGTTTGGGATCCAAGAATTTCAAGAGCAAAGCATCCTTATTATAGGCATTTGGAGAGGATTTGAGAGCTTTTGATAATATTTCAACATTTGCATAGCATTTAGAGTATCATCTTTAGAAGCATTTGTTGGTTTTTATAGCATATCTTGGAGCATTTGAGATAAATTAGAGCATTGTTTATCATTTTCTTCTCATTCTAGGATCGTCCTTGAGAGAGATTAAGACTGAGAGCTCTCTTAACAAAGCTTAGATAGAGAACCATGAGATGTCATGGGTTTAACTTCAATTCTTAGATTAAATAGAATTTTCTTTCCATAGAGTTGTTGTTACTAATCTTAATTTTATGAAGGTGTTAATCTTACACACACACCTATGATCGCCAGATTTTTATTCGACTGGTTTATGTGCAGAAATGATTTTATTGGGAACTATGTCATTTCTTCACTCAGCAAAGTATAAGTTTAATTGAAAGAACATGTTTAAACATGATTTGACAAGAAGAGACTGGTGAGAATAGAGTATAGAGAATAAGCAGAATTAGAGCAAGTGTGTTGAAGAGTTTGATCAAAGTAGGAATTCACATTTCAGCAGATAAGAGGTATTTAGTTCTATTGTGAATCTTTGAAAATGGATACTCCTATGATTTTTGATGTTGCAGAGAGACCTAGATACAATTTTAAGAAACACCTTTTCAAATCTACTGAGGATGATCCCAAAGGCGCATTTTCTCAAACACCCTACGATATTCTACATGTCGAAGACATTAGGGATTACATACATTGTAAGTATGAATCTTTGGGAGATGAATAGATTGCTACAGAGATGGAAGACATGATAGGTGATGATGGAAAGATGAAGGATAAGTTCACACATTTGAACAACCTGAGTATTATGAAGGTAACCAAACTTCATGATTTTGATGAAGAAGAATGGATAAATATTAGTTTGAGCAGAGTTCATAATTAGTTCATATGGCTTGGAGATCAGCCTATGAAGATCTGTAGCGATGTAATTCAAGCTATAACAAGTTTGGATAATACTAGTGTAGTACCTGTTGTTGAGAAGAACACTAAGAAGATGGTAGAAACCCTAACGCATTCACAGTGGGACAGAAGAGCGATGACGGTAAACGATATATTCCAATAGGATGTCAGATTGAATACTATGATTTTAGGCAATAAAATCCATTATAGCAGTCGAATCAATTCAGTATCAGCAGGGGTAATCTTAACAACTTATAAGATGGTCAAGGAAAACATCAAGTATAATCTTTGCAAAGTCCTGACACAACAATTCTTGGAGAATGTAAGGAAGATTAAGAAAGATAATTTAAAGATATTCAGATTGGATCTTTGTTGATACACATGTGCATTTACATTGTTCACAAATTTCTTGGTATGCACCCTAGAGCATGGAAATACAGTGTACCTACTGGCATTTAAATTTCTCATAGTTATAGGAGACAGAAAAACACTTGGGTAGATGGTGAATTGTTTAGTATGATCAAAATCCTATAGAGAGAGATGAAGGAAAGGGAGAGAATTCCTGAGGTAGTGGTAGAGAAATACAAGGACTCAATTTGTTTCATGGTCAAAACTGATTGTGTGTACTTTGAGGCAATTCTACCTAGAAAGAAGTGGTGTTATCCACTAGGTGATGAGGTTAGTTCTGAAGTTTTGATTATGCAAGTAGAACACATTTTATCTTCAGAAGTTGATTCATCAGAGGAGAGATGGGGTACTTATGAGGAAAATTCTACAAAGATTAGGGAGGAACAAACTAGAGCTTCAAGGAAGAGGAAAGTATAGAATATAATTAATGAATGTACAGCCAAGGCTGACATATCTTAAGAGGAAATGAAAGAAGTTAGGAAGAAGATGACTAAGAGAGCTTCTAGGTTGGCAAGCACTGGTGTTGTAGCCCTTCCACCTCCAGAAGATGCAAAGATAATCAATCCACTTTCTATTGTGATTGATTTATCTAGACCTTCACCACCTTAGTATACATCATAGGAAGAGACAACAAAGAAATTACCTAGAAGAAACACAAGGTCCACTAAATTGGACTCACCTCCTAAAAAATAGAGGACAGAAGGAGAAGAGAAGAAAGTTGAAGAAAAGGCCACTAATGTGAGGCAACTTTGGAATCCAGATATGAAAATGCTAGATAAGAGGTTAATTGAGCAAGGGAAGCTTGTTTCATTGGAAAATTACTATGAGAGGTATGAGGGATCTGACAAACTTCTAATTAAAGACATAATGATTAAATATTTTCTTGTTTTTAAGAAGAATTTGTTAGAAATTGCAGGTAGTATACCTGAGGAGTTATATGATAAATTGGAGATAAAGAAATAATTAGCATAGAAAGAAGATGAAGTGATTAGAGAACAAGAAATTGAAGGCATGTTTCCTATTGTATCTATTAAGGAGATGGAGAGAATATTGAGTGAACTTAAACCCTTACTAAGAACCAAGACAAGATTAGTAAAGATAATGGGAAGGATATATGATGAAGTAATTAAGGAGACACAGAAAGATGTAGAAAAGGTCTTGATGGGAACTGAAACTAAGAACATCTCACCACCTAAGGCTCCTAATCCCAAATCCATTGAGAAAGGTGAATCATCAAGGAGATATGAAATAAACCTTGATAAATCATTAAGAAAAGATGCTAGTCAGTATGTGAGTACTATGAAGCAACCAGATTTCTATGTTTCTAGTGTGCCTATGTCATTGGACACTTCGTAGGATGTGAATGACCCTTTTGTGCAGAATACAAACATTGAAGGAATCAGTGAAAAGGATATGACAGAGAAAGAAAATATTGATGAAACAGTGAAAGATACAGTGCATAAGGTTGAAGTGAAATAGGAAAATGTTACATCTAATTCTTCACCTTTATTGTTGGAAAGTGGAGACAAGGCTTTGAGCATTAACATTGAGAATATGGATGTGGATGAGCTGATGAATTTATCATACATCGCATTTGCTAAAGCTTAAAAAAGATCTAGGCGGAAAGGAGAGAATAAGACTAAGGTAATGACAAGAGCAATTGACACTCTTAACATACTACTTCCAGCACCTATTTTTTTCAAGGAAAAGATGGTGCAGAGAACTTGAACAAGGCACTAGATGAATTTGACAGTCACTATGAGTCACTAGAGAAGATCGTTAAAGAGAAGGATGAGAAGAAATATCTTGCAAAGAAATTGGAGGAAGTGTGCAAGTCTATTTCATGGGACTTGGGAATACTGAACAAGACTACATCTGAGGATAAAAGTTGTGTCGTACATGGAAGGAAGTTACATAGTTACTATATCAACCCTATCATACATATCAAGAATATTGAGGACATAGTAGTGAAGGATAGAACTACTCTGGATAATTTCATGGACAGTTGTGAGACCTCCTCACAATCTCTATTGGAGATATACAGAGAGGTTTCCAAGATTTTGGACAAACTGAGTGTACTTGATACAGAAAGAGGGAGAGTTATGGAAAGGTTTGGTATGCTGAAGAGTGTAATCACTCCCAAGCTATCAATTCTTGAGGTCCATATCTCTGACATGGAGAAGACAGGACATGCCCTTACAACTAATATGCCTACTAACCAAAAGTTAGTAGAGACTTCTTTTTTTGCACTGAATGGGTTGATTCATGTGAGTCAGATATTGGTGAATACCTAGATAGAGGAAGTCAAGATCTTGGGAAACTCTTTTCGAGATGTACTAAAGATGGTCTAAATTTCTATAAGCAGTGGTACAATTTTGGTGTATTCTACATTTTTGTATACATTTTCCATTGATTTCAAAGGTGGAGAAAAGAAGAGATGAAAGATGCATATAAATTGTATAGAGTAAAGGATATATGTAAAATATATACAAAGACATCTTTTTGGTATTGACACTTAGTCATTTTTCACTAAGTGTTGCTGTCAATGCCAAAGGGAGAGATTGTTGGCAAGTGATTCATTTTTGGAGTGATATGGGACACTTGAGGGTTGTCATTTATGGCAACACATATGGTATGATGATCACTTGGAGTTGTTTACAGTTTTGGAGATGCTGATTGCAAAATGACTAAGTACAGTAAACAGAAATACAAAGTATAGCAGTATAGTTTTGGATAGCAAAGATTGTATATGATGAATGGTGATGTGAAATCTTAGAGGAAGACATTTTGGGTTATGTGTGACCTTCAGGTAAGCTCTCTTGATTTTTGGTGTTGATCGCAGTGAGTTATAGTGTATTGAAGACATGCAAAGATAGAGTAACAGAGATACAGGGTAGATGAATAGTCATGATGATTAAGGGAGTATGACATGGAATCCAAATGTGCTAAGTTGGATTGAGATTGTGGATAACCTATGATTTGGTAGTATAAGGTCGCTGACTTTGTATTTACTCTTTGCATAAGTATTAATATTGTTTTGTAATGTATTAGCCAACTGGATTATATATATATATATATATATATATATATATATATATATATGAAGATATTTTGTAAAGCAAAGATAATGATGGATGAATGAGATGCTATGAGAAGCTGATGGAATGCGTGGATACATTTTGATGTCAAATAGATGTGACCTACAACTAGAACTATCTAAGCATATCTGATGTGTGTATTGTCCATTTTTTAGATTGATTGTAACATAACTATTTCTAATTGTAAGGGTAGTGTGCTTAGTATACCTTTAACATGGTTTTGTATTCCCCTAACAGGGAAATGTGCTAATGTAATATTCAGCTCCTAACAGGGCTAGATCTCCTAACTAGGAGACTATACTTTTAGTACTTATTTTTGGGTACCATCCCCACCGGGTTTTTCCCTTAACCAGGGTTTCCTTGACAACAATTCATGGTGTTATGAGTTATGTTCTTTTCATTTCAATAATTATATGGTTTAGTTGGAAATTATTAAGTTCATGTTTAAATTTTTGTAATACTGATTCACCCCCCCCCTCCTCTTAGTATTACTTAATCCTAACATCATACTGAATGCCTTCATCAACCTTCACATTCTCACTTTAAAATATCTTGTTTAGTCTCTTGTTATAACACTAGTATACTTTTTTCCTTGTATAATATCCCATAAATATGCCTTCATGAGCTCTCCTATCAAATTTTCCAAGATTTTCCTCATCTATCAAGATGTAGCACTTGCACCCAAATTTTTTGAAATGTTTTAATGTTGGAGCTCTTCCATGACATAGCTCATATGATATCTTTCCATAATTCCTTTGTAAAAGTATCCTATTAAGAGTATATACTACTGTGTGCATGGATTCTATCCAATAGAGTACTTCTAGTAAACTTGTTTCTTTGATCATTATTCTAGTTGCTTCTTGAAATGTTTGGTTTCTTCTTTCTACTAAATTGTTCTTTTGCAGTGTTCTAGGAGAAAGTAACTATCTTTTGATGTCATGTTTCTCACATAAATTATTAAAATCATCATAAGTAAATTCTCCTCCTCTATTATATCTCAAACACATGATTTTTCATCAACTTCATTCTCAACTCTTTCTTTGAATATCTTGAATTTTTCTAATGCCTCTGATTTTTCTCTTAAGAATGCTACCCAAGTTAATCTGGAATAATCATCAATTAAAAGTATGAAATATATATCTCCTTGTAAGCTTCTTTTTCTAGTTGGAATACATAGGTTAGTGTGTACAAGATCCAATAAACTAGTAGATGATAGTTCTTGTCCTTTGAACGATTCTCTTGTCTACTTTCCTTCTTGACATCCTTTGCAGATAATGTTTTCTCGTTTAGTTAGTCTTCAAAAATCTGTAACTACACTATTTGAACTTATCCTTACCAAATTGTCAAAGTTAATGTGATACATCCTCCAATCCAAAATCCAACAATCATTAGACTGCAATATTAAGCATCTCTTCGGTCCTTCCATTGGTTACATATTTCGACCTATCCTTATTCCAACTGCAATAACAGTTCTGAACTTCTTTTGAATCTCACAACCATCGTCCTAAAATAAAGTATCATAACCATTTTCTCATATTTGTCCAACACTCAAAAGATTGTGATACAAACCCTTCACATAGTAAACATTATCAATATTATTTTTTCCATCAAAAGTAATAAAACCAATTCAAACAATTTGAGTCATTTGATCATCACCAAATCTAACAAGGCCTCCATCATAATATTCAAGTTTCACAAACTTAGTTTTATCACTATTCATATGATTTGAACATCCATTATCAATCAACCATTCATCTCAATTTCTTCTGACGTACAATGCATTCTCAATATAATCATTAGGTCTCAAACAAATGTTAGAGATATCAAATCTAGGTTCTTCTTTTTCAACAAAAAATAAGAAATCTTCTTGATCCGACTCATCATCTGAATTACTGGCATTTTCATTAACATAATAGGATTTATTATTGAATTTTCTAAATTTTTGTTGTGTTCCTTTTTCCAGACTCTAACGCCCCACCGGAGAACCCAAGAGAAATTAATCTTAAACATGATACTAAATTTACATAATTTTTTTTTAAAGAGTTTACAATTGATAAAGAATAAAAATGTGGAAGCAATATAACATAAGACAATACATACTCATAAATGCAACTCATTTATAGATTACAAATCCTAAGGGTTCCATGATGAAGAATTATGTAAGATAACTAATTTACTAAATGCAACAAACAATAAACACTCTCCATGTAATGCAAATGAATAGACAAGAACATCATCTCATAAATAAAATCTAGAAACAACTGATACCATAAGGAATACTTAATGAACCAACATCCACTGCACAAGTCACAGGATATGTAATAAAAATCAATAAAAAGTACAATATAATATCCCAGAATATCACAATTGATACAATGATACAAGAAAACAACTTAAGAAAGATATGAGAAAGTCTCCAATGATGAAGAGAAAGAAGGTACAACTGCAATAAGGATCATCAAAGCATAAATTCACAAACATCGAATCTCAATGGTAATTAAGAATCACTACCACCCGACCTCATGGAACCAAAGGTCCACTCCCACCATACTAAGGAGATAAAAATATGCCCACACACATGGGAAACAACCAACAAGCAAGACTAATACAAAGGTACACTGGATAAAAGGTAGAAATAATATTTAAGGGTTTAAGTATAAAAGATCAAGAGACCAAAACAAGTGTACCCAATTACCTACGTAGGAACCTAGAACACATATAGGGAAGTGTCATCATATAAGTCCACTCTTGAGTTACCTTAGTAGTCCCTCTGGACCCTGGCCACCAAGTGACTCTATGTGGCTCAGTAATCCTTTTGTATAGACAAGGATTCTAACCATGCAAGACCTTAATCAAGCATCTTCTCTCACTCCCATCCTAGCATGTACTAGCACTCAAGGCATGGGTGAGAACACATAATTATCATATTAATGTTTTTCTCCAAATAGATTTATTAAGTTTTCACTTATTAGGTCACTTGCAATGAGTTACCCTAGTAGCCTCTTAGGACCCTAGCCCACATTTCAAGACAGTTCCCCTCTATGCTCCTAGATAACCTACCCTAATACTCCTAGCCTCAGGACCAAAAAGAAGACAAAGAAAAAACCATAAAAGACTTCCCATAAATCATCAAATCATGAAAATCACTATGCAAATGTTGGAGCATAACAAATATCATATCATCCTACACAAGGATCAAACTGTCCATCCCATACTGGACATCTTAATAAATCAATACCAAAACTCATATTACATCATAAGACAAATGATCATCAAAACATCAAAATAGTCCATCTCAAAACATCAAAATAGTCCATCTCAAAACATGGAGTAACATAATCCACAAGATAATCATTTAGAACACAGAACCACCACATCATTAGAAACAAGGTGACCAAGATAATTAGGACTCAACAAGATAGTGATCGTCACCTTTTCGTGGTTAAATAACATAATGATCATAAATTCATAGAACACATAGCATAAGAAATAGAGGTATACAAAACAATACAAGAACCAATCGAGACATGAGAATGGTTATAAATTCCCACAATATAAACCCAAGGTGCATAAGAATAAAATTCATAAAATAATTCAAGTTCTAAAGACAAGATCCCACTTAGAGTGTACTCTAACCATAATAAAACAGGCCCACATAAACTACATTATGACAAAAAGCACACGTAAATTTTAATTTGGTGTCTTATCAAAACTAGTCATTTAAAACTCATCATGTATTTAATTTAATCATAAACCATAATGTCATACTATAAAAAAACACTCTACAACTAAATGTTATTATAAATTCTATTCGCAAAATAACCCCTTATAAATTAATTTAATTATACTAAACTCTTTTTAATAAAATTATAACTAAATTAAATCAATTTAAGAAATATTAATAAAATTAAATAAAGAAAACATAATTTAAAAACTATATTAAAAAATTAAAGTAAACAAAGTGTGGGGGGTCCGTTCGGCCCCCACCACCCCTTTACTACTTGTGGCCCTGCCGCCTGTCCTATCGTTGGCGGCAGGGCTCTGATGGTACGATAGAACCTATCGTGGCCGACAGCTACTAGCCTTAAAGGCCAGCGTGGGTGGGGATGGTGTCCCCAGCTCATTCCCAAAACGTTAATTTATATTTATAAAAAAAATACAACATCAGTGGGTCCACCTTTCTAGGCGCGACCCCACATAAATTTTGATCTTCTTTTTTTTAAACACCAAGTTGTTAATTTATATTAATTTTTTTTTAATAAAAAAAACAACTTTCTTCTAAATTTAAGTACTGTACTTTAAAAAAAAATAGCAAGGACTAATAAAAATGAATATATATATTTATTTCTAGAACATATATTTTTAACCGATTATTCTAAAAATGAATTCTCTCAAATTTATACACAGATATGCTCATATGCATATCGAAATATATATATATATTTAAAACTAAAATAATGAAGCATGCATAAAAGGAATTATATAATTTATTTCCTACCAAAGCATGCATTAATCCCCATATCCTAGTTAACAATTCAGATCTAGATCTATAGGCATAAGATTTCATTTTTATAAGGAAGAAAGAGAATCTATTTTTTGATAAGTGAATGTCACTCGAAGCCCTAATTGGGAAAACATAAAATACCCTTTGGACGAATGACATTTAATGAAACCTTAACTGATCTAATCTAGTTTTCTATTGTTTTCAACCATAAATCAGGATAATGGTTTGATCACGGGTCTAAAAACCCCAATATCAAATTTAAAACCACAATTTCCTAATGAAACCCCATTACCCAGAGTACAGATCTGACATGCAAACAAGAAAACAAAACCACATAATACACCAATAAACATTTTCTATGATATAACAAACACGAATCAGACAAGGGGATTTCAGTATTTCAAATGCATAGAAGATGGGGATATGAGTACTAAAATTTTAAGGATTCAAACCCTACCTCAAACTTCCAGTTGACAAAAGCCATGAAGAACAATTCAAAACCCTGAAAAATTCTAAGCTCTCACAATTCACTTCAATCCAACCCAAAGCCAAAAAAAAATCCTGTAAAACCTGTGTAACATGTGTGTGCAATAATGGCCAAAAGAATCCTAATAAGGGAAGCCTACACAACCAAGGGTCTCCAAAGCTCATGCAACCCTAAAAGAGAACTCAACTAAAACTCAAATCAAAAAAATCAGAACTCAACTTAAAATTGAGTAAAAAGAATGAATTTAATTACTAATTAATATATACATGCGCTTTTCAGTTAACAACTTTAACTCAACTTTAATTTTAATTTTATTAAAAGAATGTGCAACTTTAATTGCATATTAATATTTATAGCATATTAATAACATGCAAATTGATAATTAAATATCAAATCATTAATTATGCCTTTAAATCTCAATTTTGGATTTATTAATTAATTAAACCCTCTATTTTCAAAATTGGACCTTATAATTAAGTCTTTTAATTAACACATATATTTATTAATTTTCATTAATTAAATAACATCATATTTATATTTCCAAATTTAATAAGATTCAGTTATTTAATTACATAATTAATCTAATAAATCACTTAACCATTAACACATAAATCACATCAAACCACATGACTAGACAACAAGACAAAAGAACTAACTAAACCCAAAATATCACAAAGAAGAACAAAGGAAGGGTTCACGAGTGACATCACCTTGATGGATTCAGAAGGTAGAAAATAAGATACTTGTCCACTATTTCAGGACAATACTGGCTTAAGTTGGGATTTGGACATATTTGTTATCTCCAGTCTCTTACCATTGAGATATTGTAATAGGTCACGCTTATCCTGGGAATTCAGGGAATTCGATGCCTAGTACGTACAAATGTGCATCACAAAGTTGAGCATGTACATAATATATATAACAAACAATGATAGGGATCGGTCGAACGTGTGGATCTTGTAATGCAAGTAACTATGTCTTCGTCCTCTACCACATCAAAAACATTATACAGAAATGTAAGATAGACACACCACACATCAATATGAAACACATACACAAACCATACACATGCAAGGATGGGGTCAGTAAAATTATCCTAACATATACATAATCACCATGAAAATAACCAAAATATTCTGACATCAATATTGAAAATTAAATTATGGGTGGGCACTACATACACCCACCCTAAAATTAGGATTACTCCTGGAAGCTGACAAACAAATAAAGATTATAAGGTTACATAAATGTGCTACAACGATTCTCTTATGAATATAATGCATCATCCAATCAGGGACTTAGGTCCTTCACCCAATTGACCTACTATTATAGAACGCCCTAGTACCATTCTCTGCAATATCCACCCTTACACATACTATCAAAGGTCCATAATAAACATGATAGAAACAATATTTATCACTAAACTGAGCTAGCAACATCAAACATTCGGAATATTCATCACAAAATAGAAAGAAAACTTTCAAATGGGGAAATAACAAATGCAACATTAAATCATAAAAGTGTGCAGTATCAATAGTAAATCAAGTGTGACCAGTGTCACAAAATAGATAGAGAAAAGAGAATTAGATGAATAGTCCATGCATACAAAATTTAAAAAATTTAATGCTAGCCCAAACACAACATGAACAAATTATCAATAACCAAAATAAATAAATAATATTAAAACATTTCACATAACAAAGTGACTAGTATTAGCCACACTTAAGGGAGTAACTACTTCACAAAACCTAAGAATACAACATCTTATACGCTTTAGAGAATCTACCCAAATACAATAGACAGTCGCTAAGGTAAGATGCATCACACACAATTGTAACTAAACAACTTGCAAATAGTTACCAGAAGGTCATAATTTGTAATGGTCAACAACTAGACACCTAATGGGCATACAAAATTCACAGAGTTCCTAGTGTAGAAACTCAGGCTCTTATACCAAGTGTAATGCCCAGCCGGGGAACCCAGGAGAAATTAACCTTAAACATGATACTAAATTTATAGAATGATTTTTCAAAGAGTTTACAATTGATAAAGAATAACAATGTGGAAGCAATATAACATAAGACAATACATACTCATAAATGCAACTCATTTATAGATTACAAATCTCGAGGGTTCCACGATGAAGAATTACATAAGATAACTAATCTACTAAATGCAATAAAGAATAAACACTCTCCATGTAATGCAAATGAATATACAAGAACATCATCTCATAAATGAAATCTAGAAACAATTGATACCATAAGGAATACATAATGAGCCAACATCCACTACACAAGTCACAAGATATGTAATAAAACTCAATAAAAAGTACAACATAATATCCCAGAATATCACAACTAATACAATGATACAAGAAAACAACTTAAGAAAGATAAGAGCAAGTCTCCAATGATGAAAAGAAAGAAGGTACAACTGCAAAAATGATCATCCAAGCATAAAGACACGAACATTAGATCTCAATGGTAATTAAAAATCACTACCACCCGACCTCATAGAACCAAAGGTCCACTCCCATCGTGCTGAGGAGATAACAATAGGCCCACACACTAGAAAAAACCAACAAGAAAGACTAATGCAAAGGTGCACTGGATAAAAGGTAATAAGAATATTCAAGGGTTTAAGTACAAAAGATCAAGAGACCAAAACAAGTGTACCCAATTACCTATGTAGGAACCTAGAACACATATAGGGAAGTGTCATCACATAAGTCCACTCTTGAGCTACCCTAGTAGTCCCTCTGGACCCTGGCCCCCAAGTGACTCTATGTGGTTCAATAATCCTTTTGTATAGACAAGGATTCTAACCATGCAAGACCTTAATAAAGCATCTCCTCTCACTCACATCCTAGCTTGTACTAGCACTCAAGGCATGGGTGAGAACATATAATTATCTTATTAATATTTTTCTCCTAATATATTTATTAATTTGTCACTTATTGGGTCACTTGCAATGAGTTACCCTAGTATCCTCTTAGGACCCTAGCCCCCATTGCAAGCCACTTCCCCTCTATGCTCCTAGATAACCTACCCTAATGCTCCCAGCCACAGGACCATAAAGAAGACAAAGCCAAAACCATAAAAGACTTCTCATAAATCATCAAATTATGAAAATCGCTATGCAAATGTTGGAGCATAACAAATAACATATCATCCTACACAAGGATCAAACTATTCATCCCATAGTGGACATCTCAATAAATCAATACCAAAACTCGTAATACATCATAAGACCAATGACCATCAAAACATCAAAAGAGCCCATCTCCAAACATGGAGTAACATAATACACAAGATAATCATTGAGAACACAGAACCACCACATCTGTAGAAACAAGGTGACCAAGATAATTAGGACTCAACACAATAGTGTTTTTCACCTTTTCGTGGTTAAATAACATAATGATCAAAAATTCAAAGAACACATAGCATAAGCAACAGAGGTATACAAAACAATACAAGAACCAATCGAGACATGAAAGTGGTTATAAATTTCCACAATATAAACCCAAGGTGCATAAGAATAAAATTCATAAAATAATTCAAGTTCTAAAGGTAAGAGCCCACTTGGAGCGTACTCTAGCCTTAATCAAACATGCCCACACAAAAGACATTACGACAAAAAGCACACATGAATTTTAATTTGGTGTCTTATAAAATTGAGTCTTTTAAATGTCATCATATATTTAATATAATCATAAACCATAATGTCATACTATAAAAAACACTCTACAACTAAATGTTATTATAAATTCCATTCACAAAATAACCCCTTATAAATTAATTTATATATGAATTTTATTATACTAAACTTTTTTAAATAAAATTATAACTATATTAAATCAATTTATAAAATATTAATAAAATTAAATAAAGAAAACATAATTTAAAAACTATATAATAAAATAGAAGTAAACAAAGTGTGGGGAGGCAATATGGAGCTTCTCGCTGAGCAAGCTAAAGATCAAATAGAGACTATCTAGCTCCCTGTGTGTTGTCTTTTTCTTTAGGGTTGTCTTTCTCTGCTTTTTGTCTTGATGGGCCTCGGGTCCTTGTTTCTCCTTTGTCTCATCTTTTGGTAGTTGACTGATCAGCTTTGTCAATCTTCTGATCTTTTGTACAAGGTTTCTGGACCTTTCAAATCTTGCTTTTACTTTATCAAAACAAAGTGTGGGGGGGTCTGTTTGGCCCCCACCACCCCTTTACTATCTATGGACCCCTTAAAGCTTAGGCTTCGTCGGCAGTCTTGCCGTTGGCGGCAGGGCTTTGACGCTATGGTAGACCCTGTCGTGGCCGACAGCGGTTGTCGTGCAGCTAGCCTTAGAGCCCGGCATGGGTGGGGGTGGTGTTCCCACCTCACACCCAAAACTTTAATTTATATATTTAAAAAAAAATACAAAATCGGTGGGGTCGCTTTTCTAGGCACGACCCCACATAAATTTTGATCTTTTTTTAAAAACACAAAGTTGTTAATTTATATTAATTTGTTTATTGCTTTTTTTATTTTTTTTATAATAAAAAAACTTTCTTCTTAAATTTAATTACTGTACTTTTTAAATAAATAAAAAACCAGCAAGGACTAATATAAATGAATATATATTTATTTCTAAAACGTATGTTTTTAATCAATTATTCTAAAAATGAATTCTCTCACATTTATACACAAATATGCTCATGTGCAACACATGGATGCTCATATGCATATCAAAATATATATATTTAAAGCTAAAATACTGAAGCATGCATAAAAGGCAAATTTATATAAGTTATTTCTTGACAAAGCATGCATTAATCCCCATATCCTTGTTAACCATTTAGATCTGGATCTATAGGCATAAAATGTCATTTTGATAAGGAGAAAAGAGAATATGTTTTCTGATAAGTGAATGTCACTCGAAGCCCTTAACAGAAAATACCCTTTGGATGACTGACATTTAATGAAACCCTAACTAATCTAATCTGGTTGTCTATTATTTTTTACCACAAATCTGGATAATGTTTTGATCATAGATCTAAAAACCCCAATATCAAATTTAAAACCACAATTTCCTAATGAAACCCCATATACCCAAAATACTGATCAGACATGCAAACAAGAAAACAAAACCACATAATACACCAATAACCATTTTCTATGATATAAAAAACATAAATCAGACAAGGAATTACAGACAAGGGGATTTTAGTATTTCAGATGCATAGAAGATGAGGATCTGAGTACTGAAATTTTAAGGATTCAAACCCTACCTCAAACCTTCAGTTTACAGAAGCCACGAAGAACAATTCAAAACCCTGGAAATCCTAAGCTTTCACAATTCCCTTCAATCCAACCCAGAGCCAAACAAAAAAAACTATAAAACATGTGTAACATGTGTGTGCAATAATGGCCAAAAGAATCCTAATAAAGAAAGCCTACTCAACCTAGGGTCTCCATAGCTCATGCAACCCTAAAAGAGAACTCAACTGAAACTCAAATCACAGAAATCAGAACTCAACTTATAATTGAGTAAAAAGAATGAATTTAATTACTAATTAATAAATACATGCATTTTTCAGTTAACAACTTTAACTCAACTTTAATTTTAATTTTATTAAAAGAATGTGCAACTTTAATTGCATATTAATATTTAATTAACAATTAATATTTTTAGCATACTAATAATATGCAAATTGATAATTAAATATCAGTTCAATAACCATGCCTTTAATTCTCAATTTTTTATTTAATAATTAATTAAACCCTCTATTTCCAGAATTGGACCTTATAATTAAATCTCTTAATTAACACATGTATTTATTAATTTTCATTGATTAAATAACATCTTATTTATATTTCCCAATTTAATAAGATTTAATTATTTAATTACATAATTAATCTAATAAATCACTTAACCATTTACACAGAAATCACATCAAACCACATGACCAAACAACAAGACAAAAGAACCGACTAAACCCAAAATACCACAAACAAGCAGAAAGGAAGGGTTCACGAGTGATGTCACCTTGATAGATTTGGAAGGTAGAAAATAAGATACGTTTCCACTATTTCAGGGCAATAATGGCTTAAGTTGGGATTTGGACATGTTTGTTATCTCCCCTCTCTTACCATTGAGATATTGTATAGGGCACGCTCATCCTGGCAATTCAAGGAATTTGATGCCTAGTACCTGCAAACTTGCATCACAAATTTGAGCATGTACATAATATATATAATAGACAATGATAGGGATCAGTCAAACGTGTTGATCTCGCAATGCAAGTAACTACATCTTCATCCTCTACCACATCAAAAATATCATACAAAAATGTAAGATAGACATGCCACACATCAATATGAAACACATACGCCAACCATACACATGCAAGGATGGGGTCAATAAAATTATCCTAACATATACATAATCACCATGAAAATAACTAAAAAATTCTGACATCAATATTGAAAATTAAATTATGGGTGGGGACTACATACACCCACCCTAAAATTAGGCTTACTCTTGGAAGCTGACAAACAAATAAAGATTATAAGGTTACATAAAGATGCTACGATGGTTCTCTTATGAATATAATGCATCATTCAATTGAGGACTTAGGTTATCTTAAGAAAGGTACTTGTTGGTACCTTTCTTAAACTTCCTTGTGAAATTATCTTCCAACTCATTTGAACTTTCACTGTCCGGATCATCTCTTAACTGTGTGGCTTTAAAGGTTGTTTTAGTTTTCTCCTTCTCTTTTCCAAATTTTCTTAATTCAAAGGCACACAAGATGCCAAAAAGATGCTCTCTAGTGAACTTCTTCAAATCATAAACTTTCCTCAATAGATGATATCTTATCATTGTAACTATCTGGTAGGGTCATCAAAATCTTCTCCATAATATCATCATCTGAAAGAGTACCTCCTTGATTTTTGACTTCATTCGCAGCACTGTCAACATTATAAAAAATAGCTTGGTATGTATTCACCTTCTTCCATTCTCATATTTTCATATCTACGCTTAGAAATCAAATTCTTTGATAATTTAACTCTATCATTTCCTTCATAGATCTCTTTCATCTTTTCCCAAACTTTATAAGCATTATTTAATGAAATAACTTTTATCAACTTAGTTTTTGATAAAGCACTAAAAATAGCATACCTCTCTCTTTCATTCTCTTCATGAGCCCAAATCTCATCCATATTAGTAGGACCATTCTCCAATGCAACATGTTTTGTCTCAACATATTTCCAAGTAGTGTAACTCAAGTAATTCAAGTAACCTTTCATCTCCACTTTCTATAAACTATAGTCGGATCCATCAAACATAGGAATTGACAATTTGTGCGCCATCAGATATACCTCAAGTGGTTAATCTCTCCTCCAAGGAACCAAATATCTGATACCAATTATTGAACAATCTAGATAACTGAGGGGGGGGTTGAATCAGTTATTATAAAACAATTTATTTCAATTTAACTAATCTAGAGCAACCTTAATCAGATAATTATAACACATATAACCTTGAAAGCACAAAGGAACACCAAACACTTTTCTTGTTAAGATAGGATGGAATCTTGCTAGACATAAAGCAAAATGGTGTGATATTATGTATGTTATGTACTTGAATAAGGATAAATTTCATCACTTTTTGAATATGCAAGGACTCCCCATAGCATCCAAAATTTGGAACAATATCCTCAATTTCAGGTCTATGCTCCTTCAAAGCTTGAAGTGGTAGATTGGCAATGGTCTGATAATCCAGTTTTGAGATGATTGTTGGCTGGATGGAACACCCCTTTCCTTGCTCACTACCTTTTGTGACCTTATTGGGTTGGCTAAATGGTTCTTTAGGATCTAGGTTGAGAACTACATGAACTAGTCTAGATCCTAGAAAGACATCTAGCTTTTCTATCGAGGCCTTCAACAATTGATGCCCCTGGCACTAGATTTACAAGGGAGACTTGGAGAGGAGAGAGTATTGATGTTTTTGAGAGAGAATGTTTTTTATGGTAATATAATGCCAGTGGTGAACCCTTGATGAGATATTCTTATGTTATCTTTATTTTTGACGATGGCCAAAATTACCTATGGAGAAAGGTTTGGAACTCCCAATTAATCCCTAAGATCAACTTATTCTTGTGGGGGTTATACATGACAAGATTCTTACCTAAGAAAATATCCTCAAACATTAGATCCTTTTTCCATACCATTGTATCCTGTAGAAACATAATGAGGAGTTGATTAACCATCTTCTCATAAAATGCCCCTTTGCATGTGAGTTGTGGTAGAGAGTCTTGAGGTTACTTCAAATCCACAGGGTGATGGATAGGGATGTTCAACATATCACCTTCAATTCTAAAGGGACCTCCTCCAATCCTAGTATCAGACTATTGTGGTGTAAAATCCATCCACACCTAAGCTGGGTCATTTGGAAGGAAAGGAACAAGAGGATCTTCCATCAAAAATAAATCCCACCAGAGGTGGTTTTTGGCATCTTCCAAAATATGTTGTTAGAAAATTTAAGTTTCACTAGGTGGCTTTTCCACCTATTCCTCTCTCTCCTAATGATCGCCAAATTGCAAGGAATTGGGGTTTACAAGACTCCTTTGGAAAGTTTGACTCGTCTAAAAAACTTGAAAGGAAAAAAAAAAACACAAAATGGACCCCCCCCCTTTTTGGGCTGGTCAAAATTAAATTTTGGTGGTACAACTAAAAAATCTCAAGGTATGGCTTTGGAACAAAGTATAGAGACAATACTCTTAGGGGAATTACACGTGAGGACCGGCTGGAGGGTTTTGCCCGCGTGACATAGCAGTTTGGAAGATTTTCAGACAGGTAATGCACATACAAGGGAGCAGTCGTACGGTTGTGAGGGAGTCTATTTTCTGGGCTCTTATGGTCGTGAATAGGGTTTCCAAGAGTCTCATTCTTGTTGGAGCCTCAACTGGTGGTGGATCTTCTCCCGAGGTGAGTTCACAGGTGAATGAGACATTTTATGTTGGAGAGAGCTCAAAGTTGAATAAAGTTAATGGCTGCCTTCCATGTAGCCAGGATCGGCCTATGCTGGTTATCCCTCCGGAGGCAGTAATGGAAGATGTGGACTATTTGGCCAAACATGCATTGATATGCAAGTTTCTTGGTATCCAGATTTCCCTGTCAGCTCTGGAAGCCTGGATTCGTCGTTCGTGGCAGGTGGAAGGTGATATGGATATTATGCTGGCTGGTAATAGCTACTTTTTGGTGGCTTTCTCTTACATTTCAGATTGGGACCAGGTCTTTGAGGGAGGCCCATATTTTTATGACTATGTGGGACTTTTCGTCAAACCCTGGCATACGGGGTTCAATTCTGTTGAGGATCTCCCTTTGAGGGTTCCTGTTTGTGTCTACCTACCATGGCTTCCTTTGGAGTTTTGGTGCAAGGATATCCTTCAACAGATTGTTTCTTTGCTTTGGAAGCCGGCTGATATAGTACATCAATCATTGGATAAAAATGTTATTTCTTATGCCTGTATTTGTGTTGAAATTGATTTAATAATCCTTTGCCAGATTCTTTGGAAATTTTCCTAGGCTCTTCTTCTTGGATCTAGCAGCTAGACTATGAATCCCTTCCCTTCCAATGTCACATTTTTCATGATTATGGTCATTTAAAATGCCAATGCCCTCAAGCCTCTAAAGGCAATGGTACTCCTGGTGGGTTCTCATGCCCAAGGATGGCTAATGATGGTAAGGGGAATGGTCAAACTGTTAGTACTGGAAAAGGGAAAGTTCAGATTGATAGTACTGGTAAAGGGAAAGCTCAGATGAATACTTCAAGTCAGGGGAAAGGGCCAAAAAACACTACCGGTCCTTATAAGGATGGTTTTATCCCTGCTCACAACCGTGCAAAGGGAAGGGGTCAGAAGCGACCTCATCTAGATCGGCAAGTGGACTCAGGGTTCAATCGATTTGAGGTGCTAGACAACATGGTCATAGAAGAAGGCATTCCTGCAGATGCTCAATGTGGGGTTACTAGCTTAGATGGGAGTATTTATATTCTTAGTGGCAACCAGGATGTTGTAGTTCAGTAGAAGCCAGAGACCCCTAGCCCTGAGTCTGGTGCCCTTGTGGTTTCTCCTGCTCCACAGGAAAAGGATATTCTTCTGGAAAATTTGGTAAAGGATGTGTTTACCTCTGGTAAAGGAAAGGGATCTTCTCTTGCTTTGGGCCTGATGCAAAGACTGTTTAAGAAAGTCTCTTTTGCTACTCCCTCAAGAGTTGGGTGAAAGTAGGATCAGGAAAAAATTAAACCTACAGGAGATTTACTGGTAGAGTCTGTGGTTGTAAAGACCATGGATGAAAATTTCCCCCACTCTACTCAATGATTATTCTCTCATGGAATGTGAGGGGGTTGAATAGAATCCCCAGACAAAAATCTATTCATGAGTTGGTGGCTGATCATTCTCTAGATATCCTTTGTATCCAGGAGACCAAGCTTTCAGTGGATTCCATGTTTAGATGTGCTCCTAATATTTGGTTTTTGGGGAAATGTCAGTGTGTTGGTGCTTTAGGGAGCTCTAGTGGTCTTTCCATTTGTTGGGATCCTAGGAAAGTTACTCCTCTCTACTGGATCTCTTGTCACATCTCTTGTCACTCGGCTCTCTCAATGGTGGCCTCTTCTCTGGAAACTGGAGAGATGATTCTTGTTACTAATGTGTATGCCCCTATTGATCTCCCTGGAAAGATTAAGCTCTGGGCACATATTAGGCATGTTAGAAGCTATCACCCATTCTTTCCTTGGATTGTAGTCAGGGATTTCAACTCTATCATTAGTATGGAGGAGAAGCGGGGTGGGCTGGCTCGCTTGGGTCCTTCTTCTGAGCTTCTTCAGGAAAATATGGATCTGTTACATCTCTCTGATGTTAGACCTCTTCATGGGCTCTTTACATGAAACAATAGAAGGGTTGGAGATGATTCCATCTCAGAACGCTTGGACAGGTTCCTGGTTTCTTGGTTTCCTGGTTTTGGAATTGTGGCTCTCTTTCTCTCTCTTCTAAAATTCTTGATTGGAGAGGCTCTAACCACTGGCCTATTAATCTCATGGATAGTTATGTTGCCACCCCCAAGAAGCCTCTCTTTAAGTTCCAGTTGATGTGGCTTCAAGACTCTTCTCTCCATGATTTAATGGCTCACTGGTGGAGACAGGGTGGCCCTGCCTATGGCACTGCTATGTTCTCCTCTAAAAAATCATAGTATGTCAAAAGGAAGTTGAAGAATTGGAACAGAACTTGTTTTAGTAATCTCCACATCATGAAGAAGAGGGCTTAGGATCATCTAGATGTTATTACTAGGCAGATTCAAGATTTGGGTTTTTCTGAAGCTCTTGGCATAGAAAAATCCCAAGCTTCTAGTGATTTAGCAGAGTGGGATCTTAGAGAAGAAATTTATTGGAAACAAAAGGCTCAAGTTGACTGGCTTCAAGAAGGGGACAAGAACACCGCATTTTTCCATAAATCTGTGCAGGCTTGATGTAACAGGAGTTACATTTCTTCTCTTGTCACTTCTGATGGGACGCATCTGACCTCCTCTCAAGCTGTGTCCAAGGAAGCTATTCAGTTTTACTCTGCTCTCTTTTCAGATAACTTGCCTCCAGTGGAGATTGAGGAGAATACAATCTTGTCCTATATTCCCTCTATTGTGACTAGGGAGATGAATGACTCTCTTATGCGGCTGATTTGTATGTCTGACTTGGAAGAAGTGGTCTTCAGCTTGTGTAAGGGAAAAGCTCTAGGGCCTGATGGCTTCCCTATTGAATTCTTCCAGGAATTTTGGGATATTATCAATCAAGACCTTTTGGATGTGGTTCAGGAGTCCTATTCCAACAAATCTATGCTCCAGGATTTGAATGCTACTTTCCTAGTCCTTATTCCAAAGAAGGAAGAGGCTAATCAGCTAGACTTCTTTCGACCCATTGCTCTATGTAATGTGGTCTATAAAATCATTACTAAGCTCCTAGCAAAGAGGCTTAAAGTTTGGCTTCCCATGGTTATCTCTGAGGAACAAGGGGGTTTTGTGGATGGAAAACAAATTTTGGATGGGGTGGTTATTTCTTCTGAAGCCATTCACTCTATGTGTACTTCTAGAGAGCACGCCATGTTCATCAAGCTTGATATGGCTAAGGATTATGACAGAGTCAATTGGGGTTTCTTGCGGAAAGTTCTTCTAGCTTTTGGTTTCAGTCAGGAATGGGTTATCTAGGTTTGGAGCTGTGTTACTACTCCCTCCTTCTCGGTCCTTCTTAATGGTGAGTTGTTTGAGTTATTTGGGGCCTCTAGGGGTCTTCGCTAAGGAGATCCTCTTTCTCCTTATTTGTTTATCATTATGACTGAGGGACTTGGCAGACTTATCAATTCTCATGTATCCCAAAATCTGATTCAGGGCTGGCGATGGGGAAATGGTCTGTCCACTCTTTCCCACCTCCAGTTTGTTGATGATATAGCCCTTGCTGGGAGAGCTTAGATTTAGGAAGTTGAAGCCTTTCAGCTCACTTTGGATACTTATTTGGCTGCCTCAGGTCAGAAAATCAACTACCATAAGTCCTCTATTTTTTTCTTCAACACTCCTGAGCCTATTTAGCAGTGGATTGCTAATATATTGAGATTTCATATTGATTCTCTCCCTCTGAATTACTTGGGTGTCCCTATTGTGGTGGGAAGATAGCCCAGGATTTTTTGGTAGAGCTTGCTCGACAAGCTTTGACAAAAATTCAATCATTGGACTCATAGGTGGCTCTCTACTGCTAGCAGGGTGACTCTCCTGCAATCTATGATTCAGGCCCTTCCTATATATAGAAGCATGGTTCAGGCTGCCCTAATGTATTTTCTTAAGGAATTTGATGCTCTTTCTCACCAATTTCTTTGGAGTGGAAATTTGCAAAATTCTAAATGGAGCCTCATCAATTGGGATACTGTCTGCAAGCCAAAAAAGGAAGGAGGCCTTAGCCTTCATTTTTCTATCTTGTGCAATCAAGATTTTGCTGCCAAGCTCTATTAGCGCTGGTGCTCTAGTCAGTCTCAACTTTGGGCCTGTATCCTGTCACACAAGTATTTACCTAGCATTGAACCTTCAGATGTTTCCATGTTTCCTCTTGAGGGAAGAGGCTCTATGGTGTGGAATACCCTCAAGATTGGTGCTCACCTGGTGAAGAGAAGTCTTTTTTGGATCTGTAACAGAGGCACTGAGGCTCTATTTTGGAGTGCTTCCTGGAATGGGCATCCTCCTCTCTTGTCCTCTCATCCACACTTATAGCCTCTTTGTGATTTTTTCCTTTCTGTTGGATGGAATAAGGTGGCTCATTATAAGGAGGCTCATAACTTGGGCCTTGATGTTGGTTATAGATGGAAGAATTCTTCTGATTGGCTGTCGGGTGGTTCTCTGGGGGATCGGTTGGAGCTTTCTCAGATCTTGGCTTCTAGGGAGTGCAGCTCTCTACAAGAACCTGATGTTTTGGCTTGGCGAGGTGCTTCTTCTGGCAAGTATTCTATTTCTTCAGGGTACCATGTGCTGACTAAGCAACTGTTTGGCGAGGTGGAGGTTTCTTGGTGGAAGAAAGCTTGGAATAGCTTTTCTTGGCCTAAGTGTAACTTTTTCCTCTGGATTATGGTTTACAATCATTGTCTTACTTGGGAGAATATTTTCAAGAGAGGCTTCCAGGGGCCCTCCATTTGTGTCTTATGCCACAATAGTGAAGAGATTATTTCCCACCTTTTTTCCAGTGCTCCTTTGTCAAGCAGATTTGGCACTTCTGGTGGAGTGTGTGGGGATGCTTGTGCTGGCATATTTCTTCCTTGTCTGAGTTCTGGGACCGTCTGGGCCATCACCCCTCCAAGAACTCTTTTCTTCAGGTTGCTTGAACTATTGGCCCTTCCTTTATTTTATGGCATGTTTGGCTTGAGAGAAATAGGAGGATCTTTCATGAGGTACAGCTGGGGATCAGGCACCTGTGGGGGAAAATTGTTCATTCTCTTCATGAAACACTCCTGGAAAAATGTGAATTTTGTGGAGGTTTGGACCCTGGAGATGCTGGTATTTACTCATGCCTTTCCTTTCCTCTTCAGGGCAGCACCCCCTCTCTTCCCCACAGATGTGCTGGGAATAGAGCCAGGCAGTGCTCTCAGCATGTTAATCGTGAGGGGTATTGGACTCCTCCCCAATCTAGAGTTCTTAAAATCAACATTGATGGTTCTTCTCAAGGAAATCCTAGACCACCTGGCATTGGGGGAGTTGGGCGTGATAGCTCTAGTGATGTTTAGTTTCTGTTCTCTATCTACAAGGGTTACCATACAAATAACCTCATGGAAGCCCTTGCTATCTTGGTTGCAGTGGAACAGTGTTGTCAACGTGGCTAGAGAAGAATTACTTGTGAGACAGACTCGCAGGTGGTAGTGAATTTATTGAATAGACGGAACCTTGTGGATGTGGATTGGCATTTGGCTCTGGTTATTCAACAGATCATTTAGTTATGCAATTCTTTGGAATCTGTGTCTTTTATGCATATCCCTCAGGAGTGGAATGGTGTGGCTGATTGCTTGGCTAAATGGGCTTCCAAGCACGTGCTAGATTGGAATATTTTTGATCATAGGATGCTTCCCCCTAATTTATCTCATAAGCTCACTCAACTTGTTGACCAGGATAAAGCTCTTTAGTGCTCTTTGTTTCCTTTGTTGTTCTATACTCTTTGGTATTCAATAAAAATTTTACCCCTCTTTTAGTGATAATCTCAAGGTATGGCTATTGCGGGAGGAGTGGTCAAAGATGATTCTAGGATGTTAGTGGAAGCCTTTAGTTGTGTGTTTCCCAGACTATGAATAGCCAAGTGGATGGAATGAGCCTTTTTTGGAGACTCAAGATTGCACTCTCCATTGGGATTAGAGAAATTTCAATCAAAGGGGATTCCAATCTCATCATAGATGATACTAAAGGGTTGTCCAAGACCAACTATTTTGTGGAAGGCATTCTGGGTGATGTTCATAGGGTCTTGCGGGGATTTGATTCTTTCACTATCAACTATGTTTACAGGGAAGGAAATGTTGTTGTTTACTCTCTTGCTATGAATGGATACAATCTCGAGGGGTTGAGGTTTTGGTGAAATCCTATTTTCCTTCTATTTGATGCGAAGAATCTCTTTATTAGAGAGTGTTCAAAACCTAAGGGAGATGACATGTAACACCTTGCTTTGGAATTAGTGTCTCCTCCTTTGTACTTAAGGGTGTTGGGTATCCCATTATCCTTACCTGTTAAGTTCTAAGCAGGAGTGAGGAACATACCATTTTTTTATTATTTGAATATGAGACTAATGACGTGGAAGGCTAGCGATACTTATTGGGTAGGAATTGGGAAAAGGGGCATTAATTACTATGTATGGTGTAGTTTTTTTCCTAGGCGACCTCTATGTAATCATATTGATTACATTAATCTCAAAGTGTACCTCAAAATGATGAGATGGCATCACGCAATTAACATGAACGATGAAATTTGTATTTATCATTACCCCTTTGATAAAGAAAGGTACCCTATATGCTCTATATTAAAAAGACTCACTTGTGAGAAACTTTATCTTGCATTAGTATATTTTTTGGGGAGGGTAGTTAAATGATTTCATCCAACCAAACAAACATTAATTTTTCCTGCCTTTAAATTACTTGGTGTTAACGACAACTTTCCTTTGTAGTATAAAGAGTTGCAGTTCTCATTTCATATCTGAGTACTCTGTAATTTGTTACTTTTATGGGGGTGAATGTAACCACATCAAGCTAAGGAAATCAAATGACTTCAAAAATATCCCAGAGTGTGGTACATCTACAAGGAGGGTAGGGTTGCCGATTTTATTGAGTCCATTAACGGGTTTGATGAGGGGCTCTCTATCCACTTTGATAGCTCTTGGAATAACAAGAGGGTTTTGGTTGGGGGTATATATTTTGAAATCAGTGAAGAGGTCATCTCTAAGGCCATTTCAATTTATACTGAGGGTAGGAAATGGAAAAAGACTAGATAGATAGTAGACAATGACAATCTAAATAAGTTATTTAAGAGTAGTGAGGCCCTGATAAAGAAGCAAGGTAGATACAAATGGGATACTACCTCCTTGGGAACATGTCTATTTTATGATCATGAGGTACTTTACTATGGAAAAGAATTCTAAAGTTTATTATTATTATCATATGTCACTTTTGTAACGCCCCGCTAGGCAACCCAAGAGAAATTAACCTAAAACATGTTACTAAATTTACAGAATGATTTTTTTTTTAGAGTTTACAATTGATAAAGATTAGAAATGTGGAAGAAATATAACATGAGACATTACATACTCATAAATGCAACTCAATTACAGGTTACAAATCTTGAGGGTTCCATGATGTAGGATTACGTAAGCTAACTAATCTACTAAATGCAATAAACAATACACACCCTCCATATAATGCAAATGAATAACAAGAATATCATCTCATAAATGAAACCTAGGCACAACTGATACCATAAGGTATACATAATGAACCAACATCCACTACACAAGTCATAGGGTATGTAACAATAACCCAATGTAAAGTACAATACATTAATCCATGAATGTCGTAACTAATACAAGCATACAAGCATACAACATAAGAAAGATAAGGGCAAGTATCCAACAATGAATACTAAGAAGCTACAACTGCAACAAGGATCGTCCTAGCATAAAGTCATGAATGTCAGATCTCAATGGTAATAAGAATCACTACCACCCAACCTTGTGGAACAAAAGGACCACTCTCTCCATGCTGAGGAGATAACATCAGACGCACACACATGGGAAACAACCAAACAAGAAAGACTAATGCAAAGGCACACTAGATAAAAAGGGAACAACAAGATTCCAAGGTTTAAGTATAAAAGATCAAGAGACCAAAGCAAGTGTACCAAATACTCACGTAGGAACCTAGAACACATATAGGGAAGTGTCATCACATATGTTTAACCCTTGAGTTTTGTCCTGGTATCCTCTTTGGACCCGACACTCAAGTGACCATATACGGCTTAGTAATCCTTTCATACAGACAAGGATACTAACCATTCAAAACCTAAATCAAGCATCTTTTCCCACTCCCATCCTTAGCATGTACTAGCACTCAAGGCATGGGCGAGGCACATATTTATCTTATTAATGTTTTCTCTCAATTAATTTCATTAAGTTATCACTTATTAAGTCAAATTACCATGAGATATCCTAGCAACCACTTGAGGGCCCCGATACTCATTGTAAGCCACTTCCTCTCTATGCTCCTAGATGACCTACCCTAATGATCCAACCAAAAGAACCAAAAGAAAGAAAAACCAGAACCATAAAGACCTCTCATAAATCATAAATTAAGATAATCACAAAAGCAAATGCTGGAGCATAACAAAGAACAATACATCCTATACAAGGATTCCAAACTATCCATCCCATACTGGACATCTCAATAAAACAATACCAATTCTCGTATTACAACATAAGATCAATGATCATCAAAACATCAAAAGAACCCATCTCCAAACATGGAGTAACATTTAATATAAATTAATTTATACAATATATGAATTAATTTATAGAAGGGGTTTTGCTAAGGTGCTTTGTTGAATTAATGAATCTTATAAATTGATTTGTAGGAGAACTTTGTTAGTGTTTTAATTAAGTTATATTTTATTGGTTTAAATAATTTATAACATTTATATACTCTATACTTTTAAATGGGTGATGAATTGACCTTTCATAAATAGAATTGGTGTCTATATATAACCCAATGATGTATAGGAATTTAATTAATTAAGTCAATTATTACTCAAGATTATTTAAACTAGTAACATAATAATGTTATATGATCGAATTTAATAAGAGATCATGCATACATTTCTTATGTGTATTGATGTTATGGTGTCTTGTTTTGACTGATTTTCAAGAATGGGTAGAGTGTTCCCCTAGATAGATTTTTTTCTTTAAGACTTTAAGTACTTTATGGATTTATACATTTTATGCTTTGGGTTTATATTGTGAAAATTTCATAACCTTTGTATTATCATCGATTGGTTCCTATGTTTCCTTGTGCTTATGTGGTAACGTTATATGTTCTTGAGTCTCGATTATCATGTTTTTTTACCACAAAGGTGATGACCACTATTACGTTGAGTCGTATTATCTTGGTCACATTTTTTCTATTTTTATGGTGGTCCTGTGTTCTAAATGTTGATTCTTATGGATTATGTTACTCCATGTTTGGAGATGGGTTCTTTTGATGTTTTGATGATCATTGATTTTATGATGTAATACGAGAATGGGTATTGTTTCATTGAGATGTCCAGTATGGGATGGGCAGTCTGGAATCCTTGTATAGGATGTATTATTCTTTGTTATGCTCCACCATTTCCTTTGGTGATTACCTTAATTTATGATTTATGAGAGGTCTTTATGGTTTTGGTTTTTCTTTCTTTTGGTTGGAGCATTAGGGTAGGTTATCGAGGAGCATAGAGGGCAAGTGGCTTGTAATGAGCATTGGGGCCTTCATGTGGCTGGTAGGATCACTCATTATAAGTTGACTTAATAAGTGATAACTTAATGAAATTAATTGAGAGAAAACATTAATAAGATAAATATGTGCCTCGCCCATGCCTTGAGTGCTAGTACAGGCTAAGGATGGGAGTGGTAGAAGATGCTTGATTGAGGTCTTGCATGGTTAGTATCCTTGTCTGTATGAAAGGATTGCTGAGCTGCATATGGTCACTTGAGTCTCAGGATCTAGAGAGGTTGATAGGACAAAAATCAAGGGTTAGACGTATATGCTGACACTTCCCTATATGTGTTATAGGTTTCTACATGAGTATTTGGTACACTTTCTTTAGTCTCTTTATTTTTTATACTTAAACCTTGGAATCTTCTTGCTCCCTTTTTATCCAGTGTACCTTTGCATTAGTCTTTCTTGTTTGGTTGTTTCCCGTGTGTGTAGGCAGATCTCCTCAGCACAATGGGAGTGGGCCTTTGGTTCCACAAGGTCAGGTGGTAGTGATTCTTATTACCATTGATATTTGGCATTTGTGACTTTATTGTAGGATGATCCTTGTTGTAGTTGTACCTTCTTGTTCTTCATTGTTGGAGAATTGCCCTTATCTTTCTTATTTTGTATACTTGTATCATTTTATTAGTTGTGACATTCATGGATTAATGTATTGTACTTTATATTATGTTATTTCTATATACCCTGCAACTTGTGCAGTGGATGTTGGTTCATTATGTATACCTTATGATATCAGTTGTATCTAGGTTTGATTTATGAGATGATGTTCTTGTTATTCATTTGCATATGGAGAGTGTATATTATTTATTGCATTTAGTATATTAGTTAGCTTATGTAATCCTACATCATGGAACCCTCAGGATTTATAATCTGTAATTGAGTTGCATTTGTTGGTATGTAATGTATTATGTTATATTTCTTCTGCATTTTAAAGTTTTATCAATTGTAAACTCTAAAAAAAAAATCATTTTGTAAATTTACTAACATGTTTTAGGTTAATTTCTCCTGGGTTCCCTAGCGGGGTGTTACAAATTCTTAATCACTTAAAGAGTCATGAAATGATCTCATTTGAATTTTTCCTGTTAAATTATCTTGAGAGCTCTGTGTTTGATGTCAAGGAAAGTGTCCATTAGGGTTAAATCCCAATTTACTTACACTAGGGCCTTTTTTTTAGGCTTTATAATTTTCATTTGGCCTTCTTGCCTCCTAAACCTATCATTGTATATGAGGCCATGTGTCACAATCCTCCTTGCCAACTAACATTGTTGACATGCCTGGTCAAAACAAGAAGAAAGGTATTAAAAATATAGGGGCTAGCAAAATTGCCCCCCAATCGAGCACCCCATAAATGTTGAACTCTAATACTACTGCCTCTGAGGTTGGCCCTAAAGGAAAAGAATCTTCGCTATCCATCTCCAAGAGGAAAGGAAAAAACTCTTCCCTCCTCACAAAAAAGCCAAACTCTTTGTCTAGAAAGCTAACACTAATAATATTGAGGAGGTAGAGGAGGAGAATAACACCCCTCGAAGATCCAATAGACTGGCAAGTAGATCTACTAAAAAGTGGAAAAAACTACTTATTGATTATGATTTTCAGGAAGACATGAAACAGGGGAATTGGGCAGTTGATAAGGAGACTTAGAAAGATAATAATACAAAGGATGATGATTTGGAGATTGATGATATTGGTAGATTGAAGAAATTTACCTCCAATAGCTCGACCCACACTTTTGATAAAGTGAAGTAGGGACCTGCCGATCCTAGTACTAACATGCCACCAACTGAGGAGTGCTCTATTCTTTCTAGATTTGATGTGGCTTTGGCCTTGAATTTGGAAAGATTATAAAGTGATGTGGACATTATCAAAAATAAAGAAAGTGAGGTGGAAAGAAAACTTGGAAGTGTTTCCAGATTCAATCTCTGTGTGATGCACAACTCGGCAACCTCTATGTGCTTGATGCAACGAAACATTCTCGAGGATGTTGAACAGAAGGAAGGAAATTATAAATATTTGTTAAAATTCTTCACTAATTATTGGTCTCATGTAGTGCATCAGTATATTTGCGATATTAAATCTTTACACAAGGTTTAACAGGGATCTGATCCATTACCCCTTTGGGGTTTTTCTATATATTTTTGCATTTAACCCACGTGGTTTTTTTAAATTCTATTGGTTGTGTTGGAATGTGATAATTTTTATTTTCTTATTAATAATTTTCATTGATGTCAACATATTATGGTTGATTTTTTGAGGTTCTATTTGGCTTTAGTAATTTAGAATTGGCGTGTTCTGGATGATGTGTGTAGACACCCTAAAATGGACAGGCTTGCGACTCTACTTTAAAAACATTAATTTTCATCTATTAATTAATGGTTTTTTAATCATTAATTAATCATCTATTTTCTTCTAAATTCATTCCCCAAATTATCTAATCAAATTCCCAAAATTAATTAAATAATTAATTTTATTTAATTAATTAGCTTTAATTGATTAATTATCATCAAATTAATTAATTAAACTCAATTTCCTATAGTTTAAATCCAAATATTTAAACTTACTAATTAAATTCTTCCAATTAAATTAATTTAATTTCATCAAATAAAGCAATTCTTAATTAAAAAGAATTCAATTATCTCACATGTTGAAAACAATTATTAAATAAATGAATTAAATACTCATTTATCTTCAAAGAGATAACTCCAATTAGATCACATGGGTTACTCCACCCATCTCTCCAGTCCACATGGGTAACTTCACCCACCTCT
>MU226047.1:117374-131045 GCA_018584345.1 Thuja plicata
AACCCTTCATAACCATTTGAAGGATCCAGGATTTCAAGCTCTCGTGTGCCATTACTCTGTCAGTTTGGTTCTAGCATTCAAGCCATCTTGCGATCACACACACACATTTCAATTATCAAATTCTCAACGCTTCTCAAGTCATAGACGCTGCCCTGCCAATACTGAGCATAAAGAACAGCATTTCAGAAGGATTAGAGAGAAACAATAGAAGCTTCAAGCATCGTGGGGTTTGCATTTACTTGTCTTCCTTTCTCTTGCTTGTACATTTTATTGCTCACGTTTCTGTTATTCGTTTAGTAGTCATTATATACTTGATTTACATTCATTTGTGAACCTTTGCTACTAACCCTCGCCTTTGGAAAGCTGTGGGAACCGAAAAGAGAGGCGTACAATGTGTTATATTAATCTATCTTTTTTTGTGTTTGTCCTAGTTGCATTCATGTTGTAACAGACTACGATATATTATTTTTTGTTTGAACCAATTTGGATATTGGCAATTGTGTTTTGGAAAATAGGGGCATTATAACATGTATGTTATATTCTTTCGTGCTAGATAAAAAGGCATATGGGTAGTGTGTTGCATTGAGCGAGGAGATTTTGTTGTGTTCCATGTTTCATTCCTTCCACCATGGGAATGTCTTATGGTAACCTATTTCAAATTGAATTAGGCCAAATTTGTAGATTGATAATTAATATTATGCTTGACCGACATGATTGGATATGGAAGCATGGAATAGTATATGTAAAGGATGATTTTGTTCGATATCTAGTGTGTTGCATGTGTGAATAATGCAAACTTGAGAAGAAGACTTTCAATATGCAAAAGTGTGCAACTTGAGCTAGAAGATTATTATTATTTGTGTTGCAGTTAGTGATTGTTATTACAGTGGTGGGTTTCCTTGTTTAGTATTTATTTTGGCAGTTAGTCGTCATTCATCTTTGATATCTAGTTTCTTTTATTCAGGACAGTTATCCCAATTGATAGTGAGCCTACCTATAGTAAGAATTTTGGCAGTGAGCCTTCATTGTAAAAGTCACCTTAACCGGTGTTTATATTCATGATAATTATCTTATTTTTGTTTTTTCCCATCTTGGGTTTTCCATGTTAATCTGGTGTTCATTAACATTGTTGAGGTGAGAGATTCTCCTAACACCCAAATCTCCCATAGATTTTGGCCGGAAAACATAATCTCATTTAACCAAATCGATCTGCTTCTTCTCTTCCATTCTATTTACCAAAGGAATTTTCTCTATATTCTTTCCATTTTGTCAACCCAATTGTTAGATATTCTAAAAAGTGAGAGGAAGTAGACAGGGATCCCCTATAAGGAATGTTTGAGGAGTTGCAACTTACCCACGCTACTCAGGATTTTCCCCTTCCATCTAGCTAGCTTACATTGGATTCTTTCCATAATTGCGTTCATGAAAGAGTTTGACACCTCCTTGGCTATGAGTGTCAACCCAAGGTAAGCATCAGGCAAATCAGTAGACTAACATCCAAGAATATTCCTAACTTTGTTCTGTAAGGAGTGATGTGCATTGAAAAATAGACTTTTCTTTTAACATAATTGATACTTTCTCTAAACATCAATGCATATTGGTTGATAAGATGTTTGCAGCTTCTAGCTTAGAGCAGTGACACAATACCAAAGAGGATTGTGCCATATACAAACTATTCCAAGACCACCAAGGGAAAGGTAGAATCAGGGCACACATTAAGAATTTTGTTCTCACTTATCATGCACAAAAAGTTTCTTCCCAAAACCTCTGCCAACATAATAAATAGGTAAGGTAACAGAAGGTCTCATTTCCTAATATCTCTAGTAGCGCCAAAAAAAACCCTAGCGACACCATTGACCAGGATAGAGTAACGGACATTGGTCACACATTCCTTGATCAGAGCAATCACCTTCTTATCACAACCAAATATTTCAAGCACTTTGAAAAGGAAATCCCATTTGACCTTGTCATAAGCTTTGGATAAGTCCAATTTGAGAGCCATCCTTGGAAGCATGCACTTCTCCATAGAAAGGAAGACTTCATGTGTAGTAATGGCCACATCAAGGATTTGTCGCCCAGGGACAAACCTATGTTGGTTGCAACTAATAATATTGGAAAGAAATGGTTTGACTCTATTGACCAAGACTTTGGAAAATATTTATATACTATATTACATAGGCTTATTGGCCTAAATTCATGGAGAGAGTGTTTCCTGAATTATAGGAATTAGGGCAATAAAAGAACAATTTAATTTTTTAAGAAGTTTGGTTGTTCTAAAGAAGTCTCATGCAGTTGCAATTACATAAAGACCCACTATATCCCAGAAATATTGGAAAAAAAAGACAAGAGGGAAACCATTTGGGCTCGGGGCCTTGAAGGAACCCATCGAGAAGGTTGTACTCCACACTTCCTCAGTCGCTATTAGGTCCATGAGAAGCTCATTGTCAATTTTGGAAACAGTTATTGGGAGATAGTCAAGCATTTGTGCTTCTCAAGCACCATAAATAGAACAACAATCATCTCTGAAGGCTTTACAGAATAAATATGAGGCTAGGAGACCCAACTGTGCATCCTCCATAGCGATCCCATCATGTTCATCTTTGAGGTGAAGGATGGTGTTTGTTTTCTTATGGGTACAAGTTGAGCGGTGAAAGAAAGTTGATTTTTTGTCCCCTTCCTTTAACCATTGGACTCTGGATCTTTGTTTCTAGAAAATTTCCTCCCTCTACAATATGTTTTTCTATTTAGTCATCAAAGACTCTTCTTCAACATGTGTTGTAACATAGAGGTCACTCCTAGCCATATGCTCCTGGATAAAAGCCATCCTTGTGCTAATTTATTTTTTCTGCTAAAACATATTCCCAAATGTGAGCTTGTTCCATCCCTTTACATTTCTTCTAATAATATTTATCTTTTGAATCACCCATAACATAGGATTTCCTATCACGGGCGAGTCCCACAATGCTTTGACACAAGAATAGAAATCAAGGTGAGTGCCCCACATGATTTTATAGTGAAAGGTATTGTGTCCCTTCTACATCCTATTTTTCCAATCCAATAAGAGTGGATTATGACCCGAAACTATTTGGGGGAGAGAAGTGAGGAAGGAATTAAATCATGTATCCCAATTGGAAGAGTAGAGGAATCTATTGAGTCTCACCTGAATGAGGTCCACACCCTTCCTATGGTTAGACCAAGTGAATAAATGTCCCATGAGATCAATATTGACTAGGCTTGCATCTTTAATGAATTCGAATACATCCACCATATAATTTGTATAGTCTTCAAGACCACCCATATTTTCTGATGGGAAGAGAGGTTAGTTCAAGTCACCCACAAGGAGCCAATGCGAGGTGATGGACTGCTGCACAAGGGATGTGATATTATTCCAAACATTTTTCTGTCATTGCATGATTTGGGTGCATAAAAATTAACCATGAACCAACTCATGCCTCCAGAACTGAGCTTGGTAACCAAAACATTATGATTAGAAAAGGTCAAAGCCCCTTCAACATTTTGAAAATTCTACATGGTAACAATACCACCAAAGGCACCAATTGCTTCCATGATGCAATATTGTGATCCCAACCACAAAACTCTCGCAAGGGCACTAAAAGAGGATGATTTCATCTTTACCTCCTGAGGAGAAGGATATCAATACCATTTTCTAGAATACAATTCTTAAGAGAAAATTATTTTTGGGGGTCATTCACCCCCTCATGTTCCATGAAAGGAACCTCATTTCTTCACCTTGGTAGAAGAATGTAGCTTTCGCTTCCTTCCTTTGTTGATTTCCCTTGTGACCTCCCTTTTCCTTGTGACACGCTATGATGGTCTACCAACCTTCATGTCAAAACCGACATTCACCTTCTTGTTTTTCTTTTTCTTTTTCTAGACCATCTATCCATCATCGACCACCATACAACTAGTAGAATCTCCATGCGGTGACAAAATTTTACCCGTGGTGGGGGTGAGAAATGGCTCAATCAAAACACTATTATCACTAGAGGTGGAAAATGCAACCCCTGTTTGGGGTATAGTGGCCGGTATTTCACCTTCCTCCAAGGCAATAGTTTGAACTAAATTTTAGTAGCTGGGTTATTCCCATGGCTAACTTTGAGAACAGTATCTTGATCTAGAGCAGCTACCTGATTCAACCCCAGGTCAAGTTTCTTTTGGGTTTCCAAAATCTTGAGAAGCTTGTCCGTGAAGGGATATTCATCACAATCAAAATTTGAACCCGCACCCTCTAGAGGTGCACTGGCCCTTAAAGAGGAGGTAGATATACCTTTTAGTTTTTTTGTTCCTTCTTTGAAGCCTTGCAGTCAAAAATCACATAGTCCTATTTGTTATACTTTTGACAAAAGACCGTGGCATTCTCATATGCCAATGCTTGTGTCCACTTCCCTAGTTTGGATTGTAAGGTAATAAAATTGGGCAAATTTTTCTACAACCACATTGACACAAAAATAGGAAAATACTAACTTGGAGTTCACCCTGGTGACCTCGTCCGTTGAAATATAGTTGCAAAAAGTGTTTCCAATCCCACGGAAGATCTTCTCGTCCTAGAATTCAAGTGGGGGACCCAACATTCAAACCCACATAGGGGTTGTTCGGCTTAGATCAACTGCAGGATCAAACCCTGGCTTCCATTGGCTGAGGGAAAGGTGATGTTTCCCATAAGTCCATGAACCAGATAAAACAGAGGTCCTATCCTCTGCTGCTATAAATTTAAATAGAAATAAGGCCCAAGCATTGCACTAGTCATGACACTTCCTTTGAGCTTCCATCTTTGATAAATCCACTTCCTAGTTCCATATCAATGGTTGGTCGAAAGGAGAAGAAGCACCCTACAAGAGCACTGCTCATGGAGGAGACAATATGGTCAACCACTACATTAGGAACCCTGATCGTCATTGGCTCCTCCATTTGTGTGCACTCTGGTACCACCTCACCACCCACCTCCTTCTGGAAGTCACCCACCAATACTTGCTTCCATCCCTCAGGCAGAGCACCACTCTGGGTCTTTGTCTGGTTTCCCTTGTCAAAAACTATGTCTGAGTCGACACAGTCATCATTGGTTGCATTACCATTGTGGTTGTCCCATGTCGTCTCTACAAAAATAGCGAGATCCTAGATAGCAGGACCACTGGGCCCCTCATGCACAGGTCTTACAACTGATGGTGAGGGCACACAAGTAGGGATTTTGCCCCCTATCACTATCGTCCACCATGAAAGCGCAGGAGTTTGAAAAAGTTTCAGAGTGGAAAAAATTAATAGTTATTTTCCATCACACTATGTTATCAACAACTATTTGCTACAATATTGATTTAGAGAAATCTATCTGAAAAAATTTGAAAATAATGTTCTTGATATATTTACAAAAATAATATTGAATACATAAGCATATGATGTAGTAATGAAATTGTTAAGAGATGTAATGTTTCTAACATACACGATAGTGAATAAGTGTACTTCTAGATTTAACCGTGTAGTTATTTTTTACATCAATGTATTTTATCATACTATATGCTTGATTTTGGATTCAATTGTGTAGTTATTTTTTACATCAATATTATAGATTACATTGGAATCATGGATTATATATGTGTAGTCATTTTTTGCATCAATGTTTTGGATTACATTGTAAGTTTGAATTTAGTTATATGATTATTTTTCATCAACATTTCAAATCATACTCCAAAGAATGTAGTCTGAAATATTAATGTAAAAGCTACTACACGATTACCAAAAACACGCTTAGTCAATAAAAGTATAACAAATGTAAGCATTGATGTCATGATCAAGCCACACAAATAAATTTGTCATATAAATGACACAATGTGATAGCTAAATCATATTGTCGTGATTATTGCTACCAAAGTTTAAACCCCTATTGAACTATTATTGCTTTGTGTTCATGTTAGAAATGAAGTCCTTAATATGTAACCTTACAAATTCATAATTTCAATCAAAAGTAATTACAATCAAATTTTAAAAACCCTAGAAAATCCTTTATATCTCATTTTAAAGTGCTCCACAAGTTGAAATTGATAGAATGGGAAGACTTATTTAGTAATAAAATATTTAAGCACAATATATCCAGCTTACCAGCTTCTAAGCATTAATTAGAATATCATAACTCCACTTGCACAATGTCACATTCATAAAACTAAACTACTGTCCTTAAAGTTCCGACCATAATTTTTTATTTACAAGGCCAAAAGCTTATAATATATGTCACGCTAGAATGGCTCAAAATTCTCACGTCCACTTGCCTCACGTATACATTGATTGGGACTGGACATTACGTAGATATTCAAATATTCAATTATTTTTCACCGGACGGTAAGTCATATTTAATTATTACTCACTACATCACTTCATAATTCACCCACGACAAAGAATATTCATAATTGTAAGGATAAGGTTTTGCTATCTTTTCACTCCAACTCTGCAAAATAAAAAATTAAATGTTTGTTAATTCATTTCATGATAAATAGGTTGTGTTTTCAAAACATTTTCTTGGTGGATGAATATAGTAATTTGTTTAGAAAATTTAAGATTTTTCATGTATTACTAATTTATCATTGTTTTCTAATTTATTTATATACATAAAAAATTTCATATTATTAATGAAAGAACAATGATTTTAATTTCTTGTCAAGAAATAAGTGCATCTTAAGATATATACTTCATATGATTCATATCACTAATCTTGTGATTGCTCATAGTGAAAATGAAGCTTAAGGTATATACTTCATGATTTATATAATTATGTTCTAATTTTTTATTTATCAATAAAATTTAAGTCTTCAATTAAACTTTTTTTTATCAAGTTTGTAATATAATGATTTTACAAAATAAAGTTTTACATATAGTTTTTTTTGGTCAGTAAATAGTTTAATTTATGTATAATAATTAATGTTTTTACATGAAATCAACTGCCACGAAAGTCTACTTTTGTCTCAAAAATCCGCAACCACCCAATATCACAATCCTACATGTACCCACATCAATGTTTCCCATTACATGCCCTCGGCCATCAATGGCCATGTCAATACAAAACCCATACAGACTACTGTGACTCAACTTCCCCTACTACAAAATGGGCTTTTTCACATTCAACACTTCAAAATTGAAATGAAAATGAAACAAAACCAGACATTTAATTTCACAATCTAGGGTTTGACCCTTCGAACCATATTCACGTTATTTAACTCCAACCCCCATGCACAGAAAAATGAGGAAATCTTTGTGTTGATACACCATTTGTATTCCGCTAGGAAGAAATCTATCCCCAATAACCCACACACCATTGTGAGGAAGAAAGGGTCATCAATCGTAAACAAATTCTTCAACCTCTCCATTGTGACTCGGCCCCAAAAGGCCACTTGTTGCTTCAAGGCATCCATTTTGAAACTTGCCTCCATTGTCAAACATTATCTGCAAGTTACCAAGAACTCCAATGCAAAAATAATGCCATCAAATGTAATTTTTATTCTTTAGGTGCTCGGACAGTGTGAGCATTTACTCACAGTCCTTTCGACCACCTCAAAATGCATGCCACTACCTTAGTATTAATTTCACGTCCCATCAACACATACCTCATTGCTATTCAATTCAAATGACGTCATTGCCACTATTTGAGATCCCACTATTGCACCCTGGCCGAGATTGAGACTGAGACACACTTCATCTTTCGTTGTCCTACTTACTACGAGATCAGAGGAAGATTCTATTGCTTATTCAGAGGGTGCAGTTCCTTGACTGCTTTCTTCAGCTACATCGATCAGAGATGCCTGACACTTTATCTCCATGAGACTGTACAGTTCCGCAAGCATACTCTACAGCCTCTTTCCCCCTAGAGATAGATATTTGATCAGCTCATTACGACATTCTTCTCGCCCTTGTCTCCTTTACGGGGGTGAAGCGGCCTCACATTGCCTCCTTCACCGATCACTCTAGATCTGTGAGACCCTGCAACACCTTTACCCGTCAGCGACACATCTCTAACAACTCATAGCGACGACCCAAGGTTCCTGCTCATCTGGATCATTATCCTTTAGTGTTGGATTTCTTTCTACCTGAAAATGATCCCTAGTCCTTCTCTTTTGTCTGTTCTTTTTGCTTGTTGTTTCTTGTTCTCCTCTTTCTTTTTTCGCTCTTGGTTGCTTTCCCAGCCACTGTTTGGTGGTCTGTTGGTTCGTTGTTCCTTTTGTTGTACTTTTCAAGTCTCTTAGACCCTTGTTAGTCTCTTGTTGAACATTAATAAATTTATCTTATCTTATCTTATTAATTAAATTGATAAAAATATTTAAATATAAAAAAAAAATTCATATTAAAATATTCATAAATTAAATATCTTTATGACAATTGATATTTTTTTAGGAACATAAAATAAAAGACATTGAAATAATCAAACTGTCATAACAAAATTGATATTTTTTTGGAAACATAAAATAAAAGACATTGAAATAATCAAACTGTCATAACAAAATTCATATAAGCTAAAATCAAGGGAGAAGGGGACGAGGGGGTCGAACTCTTGTAAGTAGTTTACGGATAATTTAATTTAATAATAAGTGTAAACGGGCGTCAGATTTGAATCCGAAAATTAAATAATTTTAACGTTGAAAAGGTTATGCACATAAGTCAATTGGGAATTTAATAATACATTGTTAGACCAAGTTGAAGAGAATATCCGAAAACCACGCAATCCATATAATAATAAAAATGATCAACTATGAAACCACCGACATAATAAACTAGGAAAAGATTGCGGAATAACTCTCGGAATTCTAAACTTTTGCGGAGGGTTAGTTGGAAGATTTAGAGTGAAACCCAGCATAATTAAAAATTGCGGTTGAAGACAATGGCCTCCACAAAACAATCACAATCTATTTTGATTATCTTGCTGTTCGTTTTCCATTTACCTTATCCTATCTTTTATATTTCTCAATTCCAATCTATTTTCCACTAGTACAATGACCAAGATAAAATGTCATAATTTTATAAAAAAAATTATAATATTATAAAAATGATTAAATTATTGATGTTTGAGTAACTATGTATTACAATTACTATAAAAAAATATACAATATATGCTTTTATCAAGACCTCTGTACAAATGTTCCAACTTTCCAATTTTTACTATTGGGTGTACAAGTAAGGAGCTATTTGTACATGTGGAATATTTTAGTAGGTTTTTAATGATCATATATTATTATTTTTAAATATAGTAAATGGGGGGTTAGGAGGGCAAGAATATAGCTATTATTGGTTCATGGTCAATTATGTATCATTTCCCCTAATTGACTAATTTAATCAATAGATTTTTCTAATATAATTGCTAACTATTTATCACAATGTGTCAATTAAACATATCAATTTTCCACAATATATCGAGTTATGATATTAATATCAAGATTCAAGAATGTAGTTTTGCGTCAAACTCATTGACCAGTATCTCATAAATATTATGGTTCATGCAATCCTATCTCTATTAGATTGAATGGTTCTTTCAACACTCATTGCATCTAGGTGGAACTCGTAGGGGGTGAAACATCACGATTTCTTAGAGGTTGTCCATCCAAATCAAACATGCTTAACTATACAATTTACCCAAGATCAAGTCCACTTAACTTGAGCCAAATTCATTGACCTGTACTTCATGAGTAGTCATTCACATGCGCCCATTTCTAGTGAGAATGAATGATCCACTTACTACTCATTGCATATTGACCTATGTATATCATGAGTTTTTGTTCGCACGAACCCAATCCACATGAGAATGAATGGTCCACTTACTACTCACTGCATCTAAGTGATGCACACAAATGTTAAGCATCGAGACTTTTCAAAAGACCATCCATCCCAATACTAATCTGAATCAACCACGCTTCACAATAAAATCTCCCCCAAAATCTATCCCACTTAAACTTACTATAATCTAAACATTTCTTAAAAGTTTTAATGGTTAAAAAAAGGCATATATCCTAAACAAGTGATGTAGTTGGCTAAGGGCTTTGAGTTCGTCTCAACTTAAAAGAAACTTAGACATTGACTCCCTGCTAGAACTTATTCAACAATGATGGTTTGCAAGTAGTTGTCGCCATTCTTGAGAAGATTAGTCTTACCTTAAAAAAAACTTACACATTGACTCCCTACTCGAACTTATCCAATAATAATGACTTGCAAGTAGTTGCCATCATCCTTGAATAAATTAGTCTAGCCCTAAAAGCCTACTTAATGGAAGGACCCTCTAATTACCCAAAAAAAAAAAAAAAAAAAAAAACATTTTATATCATTTGGTTAATGTCAACTTTGAAAAGAGAGAAATTGAATGGTACCCTTGGGTCAAAATCGGCCGAATTTTCACAGTTGTACCTTCATGGGCAGCCTCTTTCAATCCCATGATAGCCGTCACCAAAATTTGACCACCTAGAGCCACCAAAGGACAACAAATTGCTTGGTTCAAAATAATAATAATAAATGCTTGGTTGAATCGCCACCGTTGAAACGGTGCGTGCAGATGAACGGGGCGCCTGGATTAACGTGGGTCTCCATCAGGCAATTGGCTGAACCACTTGTGCTTTTTCTAAGTCATAAATACATCTAATCCCGACAAACTTGCCGTCCACTTGCATGGGCCCCACCTATAATGAGTCCACCAACCGCCTATGCAACTTGCACACACAATAAAATACGCACAACACGCGGGAACTCCCTCCATTTTAGCGGTTTGAACTTTGAATGCATCAACGCTTTTTGGTTGTCCGCTAAATTGGGCACCTATTTTAGCCGAAAGAAAATAAAAGTGCAAGTTGGGCCTGCTTTTTCTCATCTACTTGTTTTCCCCGCGTGATTTCGTTTTCCATCTCCAATCGTCTCCCCAACTATCTTCCAACTACCTTACCTTCTCATGCCCATGCATGCATACATGCCTGGATGGTCATGAACACATGCATCATGGGTCGAGGCGGCGCTTACCACCGTGGGAGAAAGAAGGATAACTACCAAAACTACCAAAACCCAAGAAAAGAGATTAAAAAACTCTTACACAAGATTTTTCGATTCGCTCGACCGTACGTTCGACCTTTTTTAGTCTCGGCCAAATTAGGGCGGAGGAAATGACTGGATACCCTCTAGTTTTGGAATTACTAGGGGCCCGGAAGGTCCCTAGGGAATTTCTTTGTTGTTTTGGGGTGGGGAATATTTTAGAGGAAAAAGTGCATATTTTTGTTGAAAAGGTAAATGAAATATCTAAATTTATTTTAGATGATTTAAGGGTAAATTAGTCTTTATTTCGTAAGCAATGTTGCAGTTTTGTCATTGAGAATATGATTATAATCGAGACTAAGGGGCATCCACACTGCCAAATTCGCTCAACGCACGATCCTAGGCTCATCCCTTATGATGTCAGAGCCTTGCACTTAGCAAGACTTGATCCCTGGTGGGCTCGGTGTGAGCCATTCAACTTCACCAGTAGACCAAAGGGCCATTGACTTGTCGCAATTTTATCAATATAGAATATGGTGGTAATTGAGTTTTTGTATTGGTAAGCATTGTCACAATTTTGTAGTAGAGAATATGGAGGCACATCAATTGGAAGTGTTTTGTTGTTGGTTGAGTTGGAAAGTACTGTAAAGAATAAAAGTGCATACTTTGATGGAAAGAAAAATTAATAATTTGTTTTAAATGATTTTAGGGGTAAATTAGTCTTTGTATTGGTAAGGAGTGCAATTGTTTTGTCAATAGAGGATATGGGCATGAATCATTTGAAAGTGTTTTGTTGTTGGTTTAGTTGGAGAGTCCTTTAAAGAAGAAAAGTGCATGCTTTGTTGGAAAGGAAAATAAACCATCCATTTTAAATGATTTTAGGAGTAAATTAGTCTTTGTATTGGTAAGTATTGTCACGATTTGTCAATAGAGAATATGGGTTTGTACTAATTGAAAGTGTCTTATTCTTGGTTGAGTTGAAGAGCACTCTAAAGAAGAAAAGTGCAAACTTTTTTGGAAAGGAAAATAATAAATATGTTTTAAATAATTTTAGGAGTGAATTAGTCTTTGTATTGGTAAGGAGTACAATGGTTTTGTCAATAGAGGAGATGGGCACACAAACTAAAAATATGTTGTTGTTGGTTGAATTGCATAATAATCTAAAGAAGAAAAGTGCGCATACTTGGTTAGAAAGAAAATTAGAGAGGAGGAGATGACTGGACTCTCTGGTTTTGGAATTACTAGGGGCGTGGAAGGTCCCTAGGGAATTTCTTGGCCTCCTCTTTTTTCTCTCTCTCACTCTCTTCTTATAGGTTGAGTTGAGGTGGGGACTATTTTAGAGGGAAAAATTGCATATTTTGTTAAAAAGGAAAATTAAGTGGCGTAAAGTGGTGTTAAATATATTTTAGCCGATTTTAGGGTAAATTAGTCTTTGCATTGTATGTTATGTCACAATTTTGTTAATATAGAAAATGGTGGTAAATGAGTCTTTGTATTGGTAAGCAGTGGTCGAGGTTTTGTTATAGAGAATATGGGCTCATATCAATTCAAAGTGTTTTGTTGTTGGCTAAGTTTGAGAGTACTCTATTTAAATGATTTTAGGGGTGAATTAGTCTTTGTATTTGGCAAGCAGTGCATCAATTTTGTCAATAGATGATATGGGTGTACATCAATTGAAAATATTTTGTTGTTGGTTGAGTTGTACTCTAAAGAAGAAAAGTGCATACTTTGTTGGAAAGGAAAATTAAAAAATCTATTTAAATGATTCTAGGGGTGAATTAGTCTTTGTATTGATCAATGGTTCCATGGTTTTGTCAATAGAGCATATGTTTGTTGTTGGTAGAACCGTGCATGCTAAAAGTGGCCTTATTACTTAGCAGTACACTTCAACATAGTCATTATACTTCAGCCGCATACAGGAATGAATATGGATGCATTCACCCTGCATGTCTGAATGAGTCCACCTGTTGCCTTCTAGAAGGCAGGAGTATGAGCTTGCTCTCAGGTCATTGCAAGCTCAGTGACTACACCAAAGACCTAAACGAAGGATTTTAAGCTATGATAAATGACCTAAGATGATATGCATATGCAGTTTGTTGTTCATCCAAGCTACTTAAGATTGATTTTAGAAGCACCAAATTGAAAAGTGAAATATTCTTTTTAAAACCCAAATTGAATGTGCTCTAATGATTAGATTTGCATGCTTGAAATTAAACAACAATGCTAAATGATAAATGCTAAGAAAAGAGAATAAAACTAAGACGAAAATGCAGCATAGTAACATTAGAAGAAAGTTAGGGATCCTTTGTGAAGGAAAAGAGGTTCTCTTTTATAGAAATCTCTCTCGAATCAACAGTCGAGATCAAACAAAAAGAGTGGCTCAGATTCGATTGAAGAAGCACAATCCATGTGCAAGTGATTCGATTGGTCAAGAGAGTCAGTTGACTGAACTGACTGATCAGTTGTTTTGGAAACTTCCATATTTAGTTTTTAGTTAACTGAAATGTTTCCAAAATGATAAACAGTGGAGAATCAGTTAACTAAGTGGAACTGGATTGTTTCCATTTTGATAATCAATCAACTGAATTTGATGATGTCATATGCATTTTTAATAATTTAATTGACTTTGAATGCACATTTATGTTTTTATAATTAATTTAATTCCTTTTT
>MU226047.1:141349-167964 GCA_018584345.1 Thuja plicata
ATTGTTTCCATTTTGATAATCAATCAACTGAATTTGATGATGTCATATGCATTTTTAATAATTTAATTGACTTTGAATGCACATTTATGTTTTTATAATTAATTTAATTCCTTTTTTATTTAATTGATAATTTTGTAATTTTTATTTAATTAATATATCAGAATATTAATTAAATAATAGTATAAAGTTTATTTGCCAATGTTATGTGATTTTAGGAATTAATTAATTAATCAAGTAAGATGATCGATTAGGACCTAGGGTTTAGGTCAGATTAGTTCAAATTCGATGAATTGCCTGTTTGATTTAGGACTTAAAATAATCAAGATTAAGGTTTCTTGATTAATTGTTGAGATTGGGGGTCTAGGGTTTAGGTGATTACAAGAACTAGCCTCTAAAATTTCAACCAATGTATTTATCAACAATATTATTGATAACACTACAATCCAAACAAAGAGCCTTTATAAGAAACAACGCCAATATACTATGTAATACTAGTGGTATAACAATACCAAAAAATGAACTACATAAACTCTATCCCAAGCACTTGATAAATAGAGAAACCAATACATGAAACCCCCAAATAAGAATTGTAAACTACGGGTCTTACATTTTTTTTATGGGGGGTGCTAACTTTAAAGACCAAAACTTTTGATTCAATATTTTCATTGATCCCATTTTCTTAAACTTACAGATATTAAAGAGATCCACATCATTGTAGTTGGACTTAGCAATTTAGAGTCTGTTTAGACAACTTTTAGAGCAAAAGAATGACTTCTACAGGGCATAAAGCATATTTTTATGTTCATAATATAAATATTAAAGGTTGAGACAATTTTGGATTAATGTATACTGTGTGGTTTGGTTAGGGAGGACATGTCATCATAGCTAGGTAAGAAATATGTTTGGAGGGTTCTTTTACACATTTTTGTATGTCCAACCAATATGTTTTGAGGGGAGTGTTGAGGGTCTTGAACGAGGAATTGTTCAGAATGAGTAATGACTGTATGAGGTCAAGAAATCACATCTAGATGTGAATAAGGTGGTAAATATTTGTTGGTGTTCAATAGTAATAACTTTTGGAGATAACTAGTGTGTTCACAAGATGAAATTTTTTGAAGGTCCACACTAAGAGGAAAGAGCTCATCTATGACATTATGTTAAAATATGGAGTGTGGGACTGAAGCTTATCTTGAGAAGGATGTTGTCGTTGAAATAATGTTGTTAGTATAGGTTGTTTGAGGAGAATTGATGAATGAGGTGTTGCTTAAATGATTCTTGAGTGTTTTTTTGTGTTATTATTTTATACTTATTTTTAATGTTTTAAACTTTTTTTAGATTGCAAGAATTGGGTATAGCACCCCCTATAAAGTGCAATGGGTCGAATAAACTTTTTAACGTGACCGATGACATTGACACAACACATCCTCCAGTACCACGTGGGTTGGGGGAGACTAAACCTTGTGACCTCATGTTTTACCAAAAAAAAAATCTCGACAATCAAACTAGACCCCCAACTCATTTTGAACTTAATTATATTAATTATTTTTATATTATTTTCTAATTTCAACTTTTAACTACTTCATGCCCCTTAACTTTTACTAGTTTTCAATTATTAAAGTAAAACCTTAAAAAATCATCTTTAATTATTTAAAAAATATTTATCATTTTCTAGTATAAATAATTTTTAAAAATATACTAAATAATTTTAATTTATAATAACATCAATTGCACTATTTAAAAGTATACATTGGTTATCAAATTTCCACAACAATAAAATTATAAGTTGTCAATATTCTTCATTTGAATAAGACAAATCAAACCATTTGAATAAGACTTACACGAATTTGAAATTCTTATAAACTAAATGTACAACAAAAGTCTTCTATTATAAGAATAACGAGCCTTTGGACAATTAAAAAAGGACATCAATGCAATATCTAAATTATAGAATGATATGGTACTTTCCACAACAATATAGAGTTATTAATTTTCTTCACAATTTTTTAAAAGATTTTTTTACTAAAAATGATTCCTTTTCCTTTCTCATACACCACTTTAGACAAATGTACTAAAAATATCTTTGATTCCTAAAAAGGATACCAAGCCAAAACTAGACAAAACTACCACATGTGAACTCTATATTAGACTTCCCATAATAGGTCATCAATTAATTGTACTCAAACAATTCTAATACTAAAAATTCATTACGTTGTATTGATTTTTAAAAAAGATTTTATAATATTAAATTCATTTATAGAAATATCGTATCATCTAGTATTTTATGAGTTTATTTTGTCATATGATATAGCACGAGTCTTTTTTGATATTTCTATGATTAAGAGTCAAAAATCAAAGGTACCTCATTTCTTATATCATACTTCTATAGATTTGAATCTCAAAAGATGACGTAATCAAGAAAACATACCATCACCACTTAACCAATTAAAATACAACCCCCAAAATTTCCATTACCTAAACACGAAAAACAATATTCTACCAAAAACACTCAAATTCAATTTTATAAACCATTCATTTTTCCATTAAAAAACATCTCAACTAGACTACTAAACTCCAAATTAATTTGTTACACATCCCAACACAAATCATGAATCTTCCCCTTCTATAAGTCAAATCTAACTATAAACCAAACATACCATTGAATTTAAACAAGTTGATATTTATTAACCATTAAATCAAATAAATTATTGTGAAAAATATGACTGGATTTGAGGCAGCTTTCATGGAATATATGTCAAGTTGAAAATTTAAAAAAAAATATTTAAACAATTTGGTGAGAATTATAAGGTTAAACTTTTATATTATTATTATTAAAATGATTTAATTAGTTGTTCCCTCTCTAGCAACATGCCGGACGCTGCAAATTGCTTTAATTTTTAATATTATTTTTTTGTCAATGGGGCCGTGACGGTGACATTTTCACACGTTTAATATTAATTATAACGTGCAAGTTGCCCCCAAAAGTGTGTATATGTCTTTTCAAACATGTGTTGCAAGTTGGGAGATTATGACTGCGATTATGATTTATAAATAATAATTAATTATTATTTATAAATAGATAGATAAAAAGTTAGAGGCTTTGGGCAGACCAAGCCTGCTGCACTTGGACTGCAATTTCTTTATGGACTTATTATTATTATCATTATTATTAATTATTTTTATTTCTATGCAAGTTGCCCGAGAAATGAGATAGAGCAATCTTGATGATTCAGTAGGCATACCTAGGTCGTTGGTGTCTTATAAAGCTTCATTATCATACTATATTGGAATAAGCGGGCATTATTCTATTCTAAATTCCTTCATCAAATTTTGGTCGGATTATATCTCCAACTTCCTTCAAATCCTCTATATATCTAGTTTCAAATCCTCTATATATCTAGTTTCAAATATGTAAAAATAAAATAAATATAATTAGTCTTTATTTATTTTTAAATAAATATCTATTTAACTCTATTAATTCAAGGCCAATTTGGTGGATTCGTGGTTGCCAAATTTTGTTTTGCTTATACTATGCAAGATATGATATTTTCATATATGTAATTGTTACTTCTATTAATACAAAGTTCGTACTTTGACCTTTTATCGTAAAAAAACTCTATTAATTTAAAATATATTAGATTAAATTGAATAACATATTATATAATATAAAATAATAAATATAATTATAATAATTTTTACTTATAAAATATACATAATTAAATAATAAATATATAATACATAATATAATAACTATAGCACATTCAATATTGTAAAATATAATAAATAAAATTATAGCATTAGTTGAAAAGATTACTTTATATAAAATATAACATATAATAATAATTCAAAATGTATATTTCAAACTTTAAGAACTATTAAAAAAATATATTATTTTATATTGAATATTTTCTATTTATTTTTGCATTAATAAAAAACATAACATTATAAAAGAGGGTGGTAAAAAGGTATATCTATGAGTTCAATTGAAATAAACAAGAGGATCTAATCTTGAAACATAATTATGTTGCTCTAGCTAGAGCAATACCAAGTGGAGGGAGAGTATCTTGATCATTACGTTTTGAGGATCTAGTTTTGAAACATAATTATGCTTCTCCAGCTATACCAAGTGGGGGGAATTTTGATCATTAGGTTTTGCCCAAATATTATCGGGGTAGAGTCATCAATTGGTTCACATATGATGAGAATAGCAACAAGTTATTCATTCTACCTAAGAAGTTGTTGATTGTGAATTGAAGATCCAACGAAGTTTATTTGCACACCAATGCAAGTTTATATTTAGTTTTGTGTATATTTTAAGAGTGATTTTTTAAAGCAATCTTATCTTGAGTTGATCTCACAAATGCAAGATATTAGTATGCATTATTTCTTATTTGATTGGTGTAAAAAAAATTCTCTTGACATTTTAAATCGAACTCCATGATCCACCATTAGTAAGAAGAGAGCAAGAAAAGATAAATGTCTCAATAGTGTTCAAAATCTGAATTGAAAATGTAATTGAATACCACTCATTTTGTTCTTACCCAAGGTTGATGACACACATGTTTATATTATTTATTTGTATCATTCTATTTGAAGCATTCCATCGCAATAATTTTACATACTTTAATATGTTTATCTCTATTTTATTTATATGTACATATATTCTTATATATATTCACTTAAATTATTTACGTCACATTTATCTAACCTTTATTTCTAGATATTTTATCATCATTATGATTGTGGAAAGTTTTTATTAGGAGTCAATCTCACAAATGTGAGATCTTAGTATCCATTGCTTTTGGTTTTGATTTACGTGAGTTTTTTCCCGTGTTGTTTTCAATTAGAATCTATGATTAATTGTAGGAAGAAGAAAACAAGAGAATAGAAATGACCTATGCGATTTCAAAATTCAAATTCAAATTTTAATTGACTGACATTCAATCTTTATTTTCCTAGGATTGACTAAACATATGTTTGTATGATTTATTTTTATGTCATTGTATTTCAAGGCCTTTGATTATAATTATTTTACATTTTCTTTTATCTACTCATCTCATAATTTATTATTTTGAGCAACTATTCACATACAATTCAATGAACATTTCATTGAAAGAGCCTTATAAGAAATAGAACATACATAATTTAATCTTACGACGTCTATGTGTTTCAATCTTCTTGTCCCCAACCATTCACATGAATTGTGCTATCCAAACCTGGACTACTACTACTACTGCTACTACTAGCTCTGAGTCATCAATAATATGGATACACATAGTTCAATTTAATTGGATGTGATTGATTATTTTTTTATAATGAAGCAATAATAGTTGTAATGTAGGATTAGATGAGCTACACTCTTCACAATGAAGGAATTTTCTAGAGAGGACAATACGAAGCTGTGAAGTTGTGATGACATTATATATAGGTTAAGTTATGTGTGGGTTAGTAATCTCTATTCATATGATAATAAGTTATCAACAAGAATTTTGAAGGAAGATATGGAGACAAAGAACCTCTATCTTAAATATCACTTTCAATTGCACTATGCCTCAATGGCTTGTGGCCAATTATTTTTTTGTTGGATTAATTATAGCAAGCACTTGATGTTCTTCAATAACTTCAAGAGGGGGTGGATTTTTTTTCTTGATTCTTGTAGAGTGGTTTCAATCAATCTTTTTAATTCTTAGAAACATGAGTATAATGTGTTGAATATGGTTAATATAAAAAAGATGTGGATAAGAAATGATTTTTGGATTGTTGTTTGCATTTTTTATTGAGTAAATGACTAGTGAATATTGTTGAGATATTGTTCATATTGTGCATATATGTGCTGACAATAATGTTTTTTCATTGATGTCAACATATTCCTACTGTTGGAGACAATGCTCCTAAGAAGTTCAATGAGATGATTTCTGTGGTACGACTATTGTATTGAATATCATATGCTACAAAGTTGGTAATGTGTTTGGGGATGTCTATACTTGTTTTAGTTCAAGTGGCAGAGGTTCACATGTTTATTTGAGTGAGCTATGATGGATTTATCAGAGACTGTTATTTTGGTTATTCTGTCAAAGATATTGCTTCAGTTATTGGATCGGTGTGGATCGGTTTGGCAATATTATTTGTTGCTAACCTGGTGGTGAGTTCATAACATGGACGTGTGTCCTCAGTTCGAGTGGTTCATGATTTGGATGCTGGCAAGCTATTTTTCTTTTATGACAGTGGTTATGGTTTAGTGTTCCTGATGAATAATGCAGAGATGAGTCTGATTTATGAGACAAATATGTTCCTGTTGATTTCGTGGTATTTCACGTTGCTTGTTGATGTTTCTTGGTCATGTTATGTTTGTGTTTCTAGATCTCATTGGGTTATGTGATAAGATTCCTCATGTAATGTATTGATGTCCTTATTGTTCTTGGCCGACTTGGTAGTATAGCGTGTTGTGATGGACGATGGCATAATTTACGGACCTGGAGTGTGTTCGAGGATGTTTCTATGGATCATTTTTATGTCTTAGCCAACATTCAATGGATCACATTATGCATTGAGATGAATTAAATTAATATTTTGTAATTGGGTCCCTGGCTGACCTAGTTGAGATAAAATGATGTAATGTATATAAATGTGTAATCATTTGTAATTGTGAAGATGTGCAAGTGTGCCAGAGGGAGTATGAGAAGAGGTATGAGTGGAATATGCAATCGAGACAGAGATTTAATGTACTTCATTGGAACTATATTAGAATATAAGAGATTTTTTTTGTTAGTTCATGAGTTAGGACAGTATGTCCTTTATGATTTGAGATTAGAGATTGTTGTAAGGCAGTGAGCCTTCCTTGGGATTGAGATCCTTATTGTATTGGAGCAGTGATCTCTAGGCATCATGTTTGAATGCATATGAATTCCCCTTTGTAATACTCCTAACAAGGTATAGTGCTTTTAATAGAGTACATTCATCTTGTGGGTTTGATCCCCACCGTGGTTTTTCCCCTAACAGGGTTTACACGTCAAAAATCTTGGTGTTATGTGTTGATTATTGTATTATGTTCCTGCATTCATGTTTATCTTTCAGATCTGAGATTAAGTTAGTAATTTGGTTAAATTTTTGAGATATTGTTCAGATTGTGCATATATGTGCTAGGATTAATGTTTTGTCATTGATGTCAACATATCCCTATTGTTGGAGACAATGTTCCTGGTTAGTTTAGTAAGATGATTTATGTGGTACAGATACTATATTAAACATTACATGTTGTGAAGTTGGTAATGTGTTTGGGGATGTTTGTACTTGATTTAGTTCAAGTAGGAGAGGTTCACATGTTGATCAGAGTGAGTTATGATGGATTTATTAGACTATTTTGGTTATTATGTCTGAGATGATGTTTCAGTTATTGGATCGGTGTGGATCGATTTGGAAATATTCTTTATTGCTAACTTGGTGGTGAGTTCAGGACATGGGTGTGTATCCTTAGTTTGAGTGGTTCATGATTGCGATGCTATTAAGTTATTTTTCTTTTATGAGAGTGGTTATGGTTTAGTGTTCCTAATGAACAGTGCAGAGATGGGTTTGATTCTTGAGACATAGATGTTCCTGTTGATGTCAAGGTATTTCATGTTGCTTGATGATGTTTCCCGATCGTGTCCTGTTCATGTTGTTGGATCACATTGGGTTATGTGATCGGAATTAAAGATTCCTCATGTAATGTGTTGTCGTTCTTATTGTTCTCGACCGACGTGGTAGTGTAGCGTGTTGCGATGGATCATGGCATGATTTATGGATTTGGAGCATGTTCAAGGTTATTGTTATGGATCATTTCTATGTCTTAGTTGACATTCAATGGATCACATTGTGCATTGAGATGAATTGAATTAATATTTTGTAATTAGGTCCCTGGTCAACCTAGTTGAGATAAATTGATGTAATATGTATAAATGTGTAATCATTTGTAATTGCAAAGGGGTGACATAAAATATGAGATCTTGAGAGAAGAGGTATGAGTGGAATCTGCAATTAAGGCAGAGATTTAATGTACTTCATTGGAACTGGATTGACATATTAGAGATGTTGTTTTGTCAGTTTGTGAGCTTGGACAATATGTCCTTTATGATTTGAGACCAGTGATTGATGTAAGGCAATGAGCCTTCCTTGGGATTGAGATCCTTTTTGTATTTGAGCAGTGAGCTCTACGCAGTGTGCTTGAATACATGTGCATTACCCTTTGTAATAATCCTAACAAGGTATAGTTATTTTAACAGAGTACATTCATCTTGTGGGTTTGATCTCCACTGTGGTTTATCCCCTAATAAGGTTTCCACATCAAAAATCTTAGTGTTATGTGTTGATTATTGTGTTATGTTCCTGCATTCATGTTTATCTTTCATATCTGAGATTGAGTTTATAATTTGGATAAAGGCCTTGAGTTTTTGGTAACAATTGATTCATCCCCCCTCACAGTTCTGTGTGCTACACTTATTCTAACAATTGGTATCAAAGCTAGTGTCATCTTTGGGAAGCTTAATGACTTGAGGAGATTCATGATGTCGAACTTTCAAAAGGAGAGTATGAGATTCGATGGAAAAAACTATACTACATGGAACAACTAGATGATTACACACTTGAGATGTCTTCGTGGAGAACATTGAGTTGTTACAAAGAAATATTACAGCCTCTTGCAGATCTTGCTACTATGACTGTTGATGAAAAGAAAGAATTCAAGTCATACTATGTTAGCAAAAGTAGCCTTGAAGATTGCCTTATCAGATGCTGAATATACAAACATTTTAGGATTTGAAACTACACATGAAGTGTGGACAAATTTGGAGACTGTAGACACCTTAAAATGGACATACTTGCGACCTTACATTAAAAACACTAATTTTCATCTATTAATTAATGGCTATTTAATCATTAATTAATCATTTATTTTCTTCTAAATTCATTTTCCAAATCATCTAATCAAATCTCCAAAATTAATTAAATAATTAATTTTATTTGATTAATTAACCTTAATTGATTAATTTCCATTAATTAATTAATTAAAGTCAATTTCCTAAAGTTTAAATTGAAATATTTAAACTTACTAATTAAATTCTTCCAATTAAATTAATTTAATTTAATTTCATTCAACAATGCAATTCTAAATAAAAAAGAATTCAATTATCTCACATCTTGAAAATTTTAATTACAAAAATAAATTAAATATTTAATTATGTTCAAAGAGATAACTCTTAATCAGATCACATGGGTTACTCCACCCACCTCTTCAGTTCACATGGCTTTCTCCACCCACCTCTTCAGTTCTAAAACGTAACTCAAAATTAGCTCTTCAGTTAACCAAACTCTATCTCCTCTCTCTCAGTTGAAGAGGTGGAGTTTACTGATGGCTTCTCCAGTTCCCTTTGATCTCAACCGTTCATCTTCCTATCTCTGGGATTGATCTCAACCGTTCATCTCATTCTTAATTCCTATATATCAAACCCTTCATAACCATTTGAAGGATCCAGGATTTCAAGCTCACGTGCACCATTACTCTTTCAGGTTGGTTAAAGCATCAAGCCATCTTGCGATCACACACATTCAATATCATATTCTCGATGCTCCCAAGTCATAGACGCTGCCCACACCAATACTAAGCATCACACAAACAACATTTCAGAAGGAGTAGAGAGAGACAGTAGAAGCTTCAAGCAATTGGGTTTGCATTCATTTGTTTTCCTCTTATTTGCTTGTACATTTTATTGATTCATAGTTTCGTTATTAGTAGTTATTTCTATCAATTTCCCCCATTGCAAATCAGTGCTAATAACCCCTCGTAATTGAGAGTGTTACAGATTTTGATCCATGCATACATTTTGGTGAACCCGACGTGAATAAAACAGCCTGAATATCACTTGCAGACGACATACAAAACCTTTTGGCCACGGTCGTATGGTTGCAAAATTTATTTTTTATTCTTTTCTTGATAAACTTGTAATTTCATAATCGTTGGTATTTTATCGCAATTGACGAAAGATTGCCGCAATCGTCTGGTTTATTGCTACAACCATTGTAAAGGTTTCACAATATTTTTTTGTCGTCATTCACAAGTCTTTTTTCTTACTTTGTTTCGCAATTGACCGATCTGTGCCGCAATCGTTACCAATTTACCGCAATCCCACAGATTTTACGGTAATTGACCGATCCATGTCGCAATCAACAACATTCTGCCGCAGTTAAAAATGCTTTACCGTAATTGATAGAAGATTTCCACAACTGACAGACCTCTGCCGCAATTGACAGTAGATTACCACAATTGATAGAAATATAGCAAGTCAAATTGAACATCACTATTTTTCTGTCAGAATCTGATTGTTTTCTCTATTTTATGCAGGATTGATCAATGACAAATGGCCAAAAAGGTAACTAGTCGATGCATCTCAGGTGCTAGATCACTAAGAGCGTCCATAAGAAGGACCACAAACTATCGAACACAACAAAGAGCCATCTTAGCCATCGCAGCGGAAGATCAAAGCGAAGCATACAACAAATATCTTGATTCAATCAAACGTTTCGCAGCTAAGTACAATGTCATGATTAGTCTTACCGGTCTTAACAATTTGGGAGTTGCGAGTTATTATTCAATTCTTCATTACACTTTTTTGGTACTAATCACGTTTGTTGACAACTTGTGGCGAGGAGAAGTTTAACAAAGAAACTAAAATCAATTCATTTGTCATTTTAGTGCTTAAAAAGAACATTGTATGCAAACATCTTGAACCTCACATTTACATATTGGTGCTTAAAATTGACATGGAGGTTAATAATTTAACAAAGGCAAACAACATTTCAAATTTGGTGCAATAAAACTGAACAAGCAACCATCACCTACTTGGGGCTTTAAAACTGAACACTTGTGCTTGTATGGGTGTTTAGCTTAGTTCACATTTCAATCTTTGGGGTTTAAACAAATAACCTTGTGTCTTGAGTCTTTGGTGCACTTGCACAATCTGTTAGATTAAACACCTTTATACTTTTTAGAAAGACATGTTTAGGGAATGTGCTTCTTCCTTGGAAAATGACCTTAAGCCGGTAATCCTTTCGATCGGTATATAAAAAAGATGTGAACCAAAGTTCTATTTTATATGTAGCCAAGCTCGGGCGAGGTGTGTTGATGATAGTCTAGATTGGGTGAATTATCCCTAAGGAGCCAGCGTGGTCAACTAGGCTCTTAAGTGAGTCACACACCTACAAACTGATTGGATAGATGTCATGGACCCTACTAGAACCTTGTTAAAATAGAGGCCAACCTGATTCACCTCTGAACAGATACCTTATTATAGTGCAAGGGGTTGCAAAATTCCCCCCCAAGATTCCCAACATATGTGTTCCAGGGTATTGTGTTAGTGAAAGAGATCTTCACTAGCACGACAACAATATCTGGCAACAACAAAAAAACGAGCGCCTTCGTCATGGACCTTCATGTCTTAGTAGTGTGACACTTGTTGTGTGAGCTAACAAACATTCAAGCATTGGGCCTATAATATTGTATTTGACAACAAAAATTGCCTTAGATTAATCTGTTTGTCCTTGTGTCAAAAACTCATGCTAGATTACAAAACACATTGTCCATTGTCCTTCATCTTTGATCAGTTTCCAAAACGCAAAACAAACATCAAAAACTATCAAAATGAGTCCAACGTGTTAAAGTTTAGGGTTTCTACAATCAAACTATTCTACAAAAAAGAAGCCTTGTTCCTGAAAATCAAATTTGTTAGACAAAGAAGCAAATTGTAAGTCTTTTTTGAGACTGTCTCTCCTTTACCACAATTGCCCGCATTTTGTTGCAATTGACAGAAGTTTGCCGCAATCAGCCTGTTTATTGCCACACTTGACCTGTTTATTACCACAATCAATGATAGACTACCGCAATCAACAGTCACTTTACCGTAATCGGTGGAGGTTTTTTGTACTTGACTAGAGACTTTAAAACACCTTTTTTACCTTAAAAACCCTTGAAAATACTCTTCATCCTGTGTAAAATATCAGTGTCTATCCCAGAAAAATGCAAAGAACATTGTGTGAATCTCTAAAATTTAAAGATCATCCATTCTTTGAAAGCATGATTATCATCAAAGCATTGTTAGTTCGAAAGTTCAGACTCGAAATATCTTGATCCCGTTATCTCAAAATCTCATCTCTATCATTGAATTTGTCCCAGGCAATAGTTGACAATCCTATTCTTGCATCATAAAATTTTTGAGATCAAGATAAATCAACATCTGTCCTTAGAATTACCCTTATCCAAACATAACTCAGACTCTCCTAGAAAGGTTATCCTTTTCTGTTTGCTTTATATCACTTGTTTTAGTCACAAAATTTGGACAACACTATGTCTCACACACCTTATGGAGGGCCTTACACAAGGTCGAAGGCTAAAAGTCAACCTGATGAGTCTTATGTCAACAGATTTCCCCCTTGGGAACAAGAATGAGAGGATGACCCTTTCAGAAATACCAGTCCTTCTCTTTTCATTGAGAGTCCCCGTACACCAACATTGTTCCATGATGTCACAGAGAAGGAGCTCAAAGATATAGAGCAAGATGCCTATTCCGCACAAGTTGTTGACGGTGTTGTAGAGAGGAATCCTGAATGTTTCTTAGCCATGTTGATTAAAAAGGGAGTCAAACTCCCCCTGAATTCAATGTTTCAACCATATGGCCTGAAAACCCTCTCGCAGGTCAAAACACTACTCAACCCTCTCAAACGGAACCTGTGATATCTCAAATATTCCCATCCTTGACAACAACGACATCAACACAGACTGTGTCCAATCAGACTAGCTTTGCGAACCAAGCAAGCACGTCTTCCATGCAAAGCATGATAGGCTCCCAACTAAGTGCACCCATGGTCACTAGTGTGCCTCAACCCTCGACCTCATGGCCTATCTAGTCAAGCTCTCATGCTATTCCCTCAATCCCACCAACAATTAGTAACCCATTTGCAACTATTCCGCTACCACAGTCAATCCCTACTAGCCTTGGGCTCAATACCTTGCTCCCATAGGGATCCATCTCTGCGGGTCTGACTTTTAGTCAATTCCCACCCAAGGTTAGGCATTTTCTCATATAGGGACCACCACAAACCCAACAAAAAAAACCTCAATCCTAGCTTCAACAACAACAACAAAAACCTCAAACCCAACAGCAGCAATCCTAGATTCAACAACAACAACCTCAACCCCAAAAAAAAACACAACAGAATCAATCTTGAGCCAATCACATGCCCCCGTATTAGAATCATGTGTTGGGGAACCAATATCAAGTCCCAAGGATGAGATCATATGTCCCTACTCAAGGAACACAGAGGTGCAACCTCATACCTACTACAACATAGAGGTACAATGTCACAAATAATCCTCAGTCTCAAATAGATATGCTCATCCAACAAGTGCAGAGCCTTCAAACCCAAATGATGGACATGCAAAGTCAAGGGAAAACCAAGTCCTACACTACAGAGGATTTGTATCCATACCCCTTTGACCATTCATTGTACATGTCTCCATTTCCAACTCATTTCTCAGTACCAAAATTTGACAAATACAGGGGCAGTACCAACCATGTTGAGCATATCCAAGAATTCTTTGCTAGTTGCATCAAGGTTGCACATGAGGAGACATACTTAATGCGGCTATTCCCACAAAGCTTAACTAGACCAGCAATGGAATGGTTCTCACACTTACCCCATGGAATTCTATCTTGGGGTGAATTGGTCGAGAAATTCATCACTCACTTCCATCACAACATCGAGCGCAAGGTCAGCATCAAGGACCTTTGTGACATCAAAAAAAGATGGAGAGTCCTTTGTAAAATTCCTACAAAGATGGAGGAATATTGCAAACAAAATCATGTATGACGTACCTGAGAAAGACCTCATAGGCATGTTCATTAACAATCTAATTCCAGATATGTCATTTACAACGGAATTGCAGCTAGCTCCAAACTTCAAGAAACTCATCGAATGGGGAGTTTGCTGTGAGCATAACTTGGTCAAACGAGGTGTCCTTGTAGATCCTACCTAGATAAACAAAAACAAGACTGCAACAGATAAAGCTAAATGGTGGAATAAAAACAAAAATGTCACCAATGATGGTGTCATTGATGTGAAAATAGTCAACTACGCCCAACCAAAAGTGTCACTGCAAGGAGCACCTATGGCTAACCAACAACCCACAGTGCCCACTCAACAATCACACACTCAAAATCAACCACCCCCTATCCAAGCAACCATTGTGTCAAACAATCAATCACAAGAACAACGCCCATCACAGTTTCCGTTTCCAAAATGAGATTACACACCATTAGGAGAGTTGATAGAATCAACCTTAAGAAAGCCGATATAATCCAACAATATCACTCTCCCTGAAATTAGAGAATATGAACATGGTACAATCAAACCAAAGTGGTACAATGATAATGATTTTTGCGAATTTCATCGAGTGAAAGGACACAAGACACCCAACTGTTATTGATTAAAAATGCCATCTGAGATCTGATTGACACATGGGTCATTGACGTAGCCAACACCCAAACAAAAGGAACCACTGGTCATACGATATTCAATGACACATTCCATGATCACAATAAAAGGAAATCATCCTAGTCTGGTGGACAGTCAAAATAGGTGAGCTACACCTATGCCAAGAGTTACAACACTATCAACTGCATAAATCCTTCAGATAGCCATGTGGCTACCATTACTATCAAAGACAAAGGTGCTAAATGTTCTATGACCATGCGCTGTACAAAATTTGTCTTGCAAGGAATGCCTACCTCATCTACTACACTAGTAAACTCTCCTACAACCTCAAATACAGACAAGCTTCATGAATCAGCTAAAGTGCATGCCTGCCCAAATATCCATGTTTGACCTTTTGCGCATATCCCCGCAACACAAGCAAGCACTCGACCAAGCACTTCAAAAAGTAGCTGTCCCAAGGGACATAACCCCTGAGAGATTCCAAACAATGGTAAACCATATACCAGCCAAAAAGTATGCAACCTTCACAGACCATGATGTGCCACTACACAAACCCTTGCATAATGATCCCTTGCACTTGCTCATACAGGTGCATAAAAATTCAATCTGTAGAGTCCTCATTGATGGTGGGGCTGTATTAAACATTTATACTTTGAAGGAAATCAAGCACTTAGGCTACTCTAAATCCAGTATTGATGTCACAAGAAGGATCAACGTCAGAGCCTATGATGAAGAAGAGAGATATTTCAAAGGTATTATCATACTACTAGTCAGGACAGGCCCAGTTGTCAAGAACACTCCCTTCCAGATCCTAGACCTAGAATTGGGATACAACATGTTACTGGGAAGACTATGGATCCATGAGATGCAAGTCATACCCTCCACATATCATGAGTGCATCAAGTTCCCACACTAGGGGGCAAAAATCATTATTGAAGGAGATTCAAACCCATTCAAATACTGCAACACTGTCAAAAGCGGTACTGACAACCAGGTTCCATCAAACCAAGATGCAAGTATCCCTTCCACCTCGAATTCAATTCCCAAAGATATCACAAGAAGAGCAGGAATATTTTCTATTACTAACAAATAATGTGGTGAATACAGCTCCAAGGAATCTTTCACTATCACAAACATGCCTCAAAGCCCAAGGTCATACGTCATGCCACAACCAAAAAATACAACAGAAAACCCAGAACCTATTCTATTCAGGTGTCCACCCACAACCTTTGTCAAGTGGGGAGACATCGAAAAATAAAACCCTTTTGATCTAGATATTAACACATGGTTGTATCAAGACCCACAAGCCACACTTCAATCACCCATACCTATGTCAACATATGGAGTTGGCTATACAATGCTACAAAGGTTTGGGTATGATGGTACAACTGGTGTGGGGGAAAGACAACAAGGTTTAATGGAAATTTCTTTACCACCAACCTAGAGAAACAAGAGAGGGTTAGGCTATGGGCTAAAAAGATCCAGTCCTACCACCTGAGACATACCCATTGATCAAGAACAAGTAGTTGAGTTACACCAGGGGCAAAACCTGGAACATGCTTTGATCAACAATATACTACAAGTTATTTTCATCTGAAGTGGGAACCTCTTACTAACGATTAACCCTTAACCAAGAGATCCATGATAATGAGGAAAGTGAGACATCCGATGAGCGTTCTAGCGAAACTGAATCTCACGAGTACGAGTGGAGATCCATCCACAACTCCGAACCATCAATCCCAGACTATTCCCCTCAATCATTAAGCACTCTACACATGACATGTTTGACCAATTAACCATAGACGAAAAACCATGCATCGATAAACATATTGATACGATTTCCCTAGGTGGTGCATCCACATCACATTTCTAGTTTCTCAGAATAATCACAATTGTCCCATTCAACCAAACAGAGTCATCCCACCATGAGGACCTATGTCTAGTACACCCAGAGCTGATAGAATGGGATTAACAAGGACAACTTGATATAGATCTCTTTAAAAATGATGAGGCTATCATAGACTTCATGGGACTTGGAGAAGGAATGCCATCAGGGGACCACAAGGCAAGCTTCTCTATTATCTTGGACAGATCAGCATATTGCAAGGAGGAAGCACCTCTTTCTAGTCAAAAAAGAAAAATTAAAAAGTAAAAAAGAATGGTCAGTAAGTGAAAAGTGAAAGGCGCTTACTATAAGATTTGAGAAATACAAATCCACAGAATGCCAAGAATACTTGCATGCAAATAACCTGTTACAAGAGAGAAGTAGAAGGAGGAAAAAGAAGAACTCAGAAGTTGCTCCAAATGAAAGAGCGAAATTATAATCTGAATTAATGAACAACAATTACAAAGTTCAACCTTAAAAAGGTGAACAGAACCCTAAAAGGTAAAAGCTAGGTTGCACATTAATAATTAATAAAAGAATTAATTATTAATGCACCTAAGAGAAAGCTTAAGCACTAAAGAGTAATAACTTAACTAATTAAATCAATATGATTTAATTAATAAGAAAACTAATGATTACTCTAACACCCCCCTTAAGCTAAGCACAGGGGGTAAGCTAACCTAGCACAACCATGAAAGCAGGAAATGGGTCCCGGCAACAAGGCCTGATCAAGTACCCAATACAAGGAAATCTCTGTAAACTAGAGACAAAGAAGAAAACCTAGTGGGAAAAACCCCTCTCCAAAAAGAGATAGAAGAATGCAAAAAAGAAATGGCTCAGGAGACTCCCTCAAGACCATAAGTACAACTAGTCCCCCCATGAGAGAGGGATGAGACACCAAAGTCCCCCCAGAATGAAGAAACTCATGTCACAATGGTAGATGCCTGATGTAGAATCCAAAAGGAGATCTTGAAGCGGCAAATGATATTCCTCCCCTTAGGAAGAAATGGATCCAAAGGACAATGTCGAAGAAATCCTGTGAAGAGTGATGAACCAATCTGTCTCAGCATGTGTGCCATGATCGAATGCTGAAGAATCTCTCTGTCTAAACTGAAACAAATGATGCCAAATCCAAACTGATGTGGAGAATCCTGAAATGCAACTGTAGAATGCACGGATAATGGTGGGAAAACTGTGATAACCTGACTGTCAAGGTAGAAGAGATGAATGTCCTCAAAATAATCCTCCAAATCTGCAGTATAAGACTCAACAAACAAGAAAGATATGTCTGCAACATAAGAGTCCAACGTATCTATGTCTGGAAGATGTATGATTTCCTGCTACACATAATCAGGAGCAACATGAGATGTTGATGAAGTCTCAGTCTGAAGAGTGGGAACTATGAGACAAGCCTCTAATCCATCAGAACATGTAAGGGTGTCTAAATACTCAAGCTCCACTAAAGTATCACGATCAAAGGGTGTATTCTCTCTCCAAGAAATGGGTATAAGACAATTTGAAGCAGAATCCTCTAGGAATGGAGAGAGATTAGGGTCTCCATGTATCTCCCAAATACATGTCCAAAGTGGGTGAGGACAATCAATGTCTGATATAGCCAACACAGTGTCATGATCAACACTAGACACTATAATTCCTACTATGTGATCTCTAATAATATCCCATGCTAATTTTCCATCTGAAGTGGCTGGTTCAGGTATGAGATCATACAAATAAGGCAAAATATTAAGCCACATACAATGTGTAAGTATACCCTTTGCCCATTACTCATAATTACCTTGTTCTAGAATAACAACAGAAGGGTGAGAAGAAAAACCCATGATAACTCTTCACATGAAACAAATTGAGTACTGAAAAACACAAGTTCTGACTTTGAATAGAAAAATAGACATCAAAAATGAAAAATTAGAAAATCAAACCTACATAATGAGATAGAGCTCAAAAATATCTTTTCGACGATGTAAGGAAGTTGAAAATCCGATACCGTATGCTCAAGATATGGCCAAAATACCAAAAGTGCTCAAAACTGCCCCAAAGAAGGTTTGAGAGTAAACCCTGGTGGTTAGGTTAACCATTAGCGGTTAACTGACGGAAGCACCCATTTACAAAGAAACATTGATTTTTAACACTGCATGCGTTAGTTTTTAATGCAAAAATCAATTAAAATTTGATTTTTTTGATTTTTTTTAAATTTTTCACCTCGAAATTTGAGCCGGAGAGAGAAATTTTTTTCCAAAGGCTACTGTGGCCAAAAATGGCAAAATTTAAATGAAAATTGACTCTTCCAGGCATTTTGAGCGTGATGGTGGTGTCCTTTTTTGCTCAATGTGCTCCATAAAAAATTGTCTCTTCTATATTGAAGAAGAAACCCCAGAAAAGCTGTGGTTTTTGCCCTCGAAACACTACTTCACAAACACTAGACTAGGCAGCAGCAGTGTGGCTCTGATACCATGTAGGATTTGAGAAATACAAATTCACAGAATGCTAAGAATACCTTTATGCAAATAACCTGTTACAAGAGAGAAGCAGAAGGAGGAAAAAGAAGAACTCAGAAGTTGCTCAAAATGTAAGAGCAAAATTATAATCTGAATTAATGAACAACAATTACAAAGTTCAACCTTAAAAAGGTGAACGAAACCCTAAAAGGTAAAAGCTAGGTTGCACATTAATAATTAATAAAAGAATTAATTATTAATGCACCTAAGAGAAAGCTTAAGCACTAAAGAGTAATAACTTAACTAATTAAATCAACATGATTTAATTAATAAGAAAACTAATGATTACTCTAACACTTACTGACACAAAAAATGACAAAAAGATAAAACAAGACGTATCTTCTATTGAAAATCTCACTGAGGCACTAGAAGATGGAAAGCAGGAAATCCTCCCCTTGACAGAGGAAAAGTCAACATTGTTAGAATAAGAAACAAAAGAAGTCAACTTGGGTGATGACAAGAACCCAAGGAATATCTACTTAGAAAAATCACACTCCGAAGGAGCAAGAACAATTCATCAACTTCTTCGAGGAAAGGAAGGTCAACTTTGCATGGTCCTACTCAAACATGCAAGGCTTAGACCCAGAGCTTGTATTACATCATCTGCCATTGTTACCCAACGCCAAACCCATCAAACAAAAGCTAAGAAAGATGCATCCCCATGTTACATTACTAGTCAAAGAATAATTGAAAAATCTCCTAGATGCTAAGTTCATAAGACTGATCCCATACATAGACTGGATATCTAATTTGGTACCAGTAACTAAGCATAGTAGTCAGATCCGTATCTGCATATATTTTAGAGATCTAAACAAAGATTGTCCCAAAGACGACTTTCCTTTACCTAACATCGACATGATAGTAGATCTCATAGCAGGACATCAGATGCTATCACTCATGGATGGCTTTTCAGAATATCATCAAATAAGGATTGCACTAGAGGGCCTGCACAAAATGGCTTTCACATGTGCATGGGGTGCTTACTATTGGAACACCATGCCATTTGGTCTAAAAAATGCTGGAGCAACATATCAAAGGGCCATGAAAACCATCTTCCATGATCTCATTCACAAAACAATGGAGGACTATATCGACGCAATTCTTTCCAAGTTGATGCTCAGAAAAGATCATCTACAAGTGTTGGGACCCATATTTGACAGAATGCAAGAATACAAGTTCCATTTAAATTCAAAAAAGTGTGCATTCGGGGTCATCGCAGGGAAGCTATTGGGATTCATTGTGTCACATCAAGGCATAGAGGTAGACCGAGAAAAATTCAAAGCAATAGTGGACATGCCACCAGCAACTAACCTAAGGAAACTAAGGGGTTTACAAGGCATGCTTCAATCTATCAGGCGCTTCATAGCTCAATTAGAAGACAAGTACCATCCATTCCAAGATCTACTAGACAAGGATGTAACATTTATGTGGGAAGACTAATGCGCGAGCAAGCATTCTAGATATTCACTATCTACTCAAGTCTCCCATTTTGGTGCCACCCGTCCAAGGCAGGCTATTACTTCTATACATCTCAACAACTGAGTCAACATTAGGAGTGCTATTAGCACAACATGATGATCAAGAAAAGGAGAGAGTTGTATACTATCTTAGCAGAACATTGGTAGGCTATGAGCTCAACCATACGCCAATTGAAAAATCATGCCTATCAGTAGTCTTTGCTTTCCCAGAAGCTGAGGCATTACATGTTGAGCTATCAAACCAAGTTGATAGGACACATTGATCCCCTGAAGTATCTACTAAGCAAAGAAGAACTCACCGGATGACTCGCGAAGTGGGTGATGATCCTAAGCAACATTGACATATAATACATAGACATAAAAGGTATCAAAGGGCAAGTGATTGCAGATCAACTAGCATAGGCACATATTCAGGATCATCAACCTATCATATCTGACTTTCTAGATGAGTCTATTCTTACACTCCAACCGGAAATAGAGATATGACAACTATACTTTGATGGATCATGCATGAACCATGGTGGAGGAGTAGGGATAGTACTCATCACTCCAAACAATGATGCAATTCCCAAATCTTTCAAACTCAACTTTCCATGCACAAACAACATTGCCGAGTATGAAACTCTAGCTATAGGAGTAAAGAAGGAAATACAATGGAGAATCAAGAACCTCAAGGTCTATGGAGATTCAAAGTTGGTCATTAGCCAAGTAAACAATGACTATATGACAACATTTTGAGAAGCTAATCCCATACAGAGAGCAGATGGACATGTTGCGCGCTAAATTCCATTACATTGTATTTGAACAAGTACTAAGGACTAAAAAAAAAGCTGCAGATGCGATGGATACCATAGCATCCTTGATTGATATATCAGGCAAGCAAACCAGATTATAGTTTCTGGTGGAGCAACTCATGATGCCATCACATCAAGCACCAATCACAGAATTAGTGTGTGTCCTTCTTGGTCCTAAAACCCCATGGTACCATGACGTGTACAATTACCTCCAAAGTAGTGTCTTACCTCCTAACTTGTCTAGGAACCAAAGGAATTCCCTCATTCGCCAAGCCTCTAGGTATGCTCTTCTCACAACTACTCTATATAGAATAATTCTAGATGGAACGCTATTACGATGTCTCACTTCCACAAATCCCAGAGAGCTTTGTATGAGGTACATGAAGGAATTTGTGGAACCCACGCAGGTGGCAATAGCTTAGTAAAAAGATCATCTGCATGGGATACTACTGGCCCACAGTAGCGACAGATGCAAATAAGTATGAGCAAAGGTGTAGGAAATCTCAGATTCATGGAGATCTCATCCATGCTCCAACCCAAGAACTCAATCCTATCACTTCACCATGGTCAGTTTCTATGTGGGAATTTGACCTAGTGGGAAAGATTACACCATCCTCATCTAATGGCCATAAGTACATCATAACAACAACCTAGTACTTCACTAAATGGGTGGAAGCAATTCCTCTCACCTACATTACGGGAAAGCAGATCTCAATGTTCATACTCAACAACATCATCTGTCAGTATGAAGTTCCTCAAACCATCCTGACAGATCATGGTACACCTTTCCAAAACAAATATGTTGAGGATATTTATGAAAAATTCCAAATTAGACAAGGTTTCTCTTCATTCTATTATCAACAAGGGAATGGTCAAGTTGAAGCAACAAACAAAACCATATTGAAAATCTTGAAGAAAATAGTTAATGAATTAGGGCGAGACTGACATTTACAGCTCAGTCCCGCATTATGGGAAAATAGAAATAGCATGAGAACACCTATAGGAGCCACTCCTTTCTCACTAGTATATGGATCAGAGGTGGTCCTACCCCTTGAAGTGGAAATCCCATCCCTAATAATATCATTGAAGAACCTCATTTCAGACGAAGACTACCGAGTATCCAGGCTCAGTGAACTGGAACTATTAGACGAAAGAAGACAAAATGTATTCAACCACTTACAAGGATATAAAAATTTCCTTAGAAGGAACTATGACAAGAAGGTGAAGTCTCAAACCTTTGAGGTAGGAGACCTCATCCTTATGGAAAATCAAAAGAACCAAGCAGAGAGAGTGAAACCAAGAAAGTTTGAGCCTAACTAGCTAGGACCTTATGTCATTGTCACATCTACCAATAATGGGGCATACCAACTAGAAAAACCACAAGGAGATCATCTCCCAGGATACATAAACAACATGCACCTCAAGAGGTTCTACACTTGAGGTCTCGATGGTTAAGGAAACTATCTACATATTTAGAAAATACCAAAAAAAAAAAAAAAAGTTACATTGGTGAAAACCTGGCAAATAGGCACCTTGGTGAAAACAAAAAAAAATAAAAAAAATACAAAAAGGTTACCTTGGTGAAAACCTGGAAAACAGACACCTTGGTGACAACAAAAAATAATCAAAAAATACAAAAAGGTTACCTTGGTGAAAACATGGAAAACAGGCGCCTTGGCGACAAATAAAAATCAAAAAAGAAAGAAAAAAGTAAAGATAAACAAAATCGCTCTCTCAGTGAAAACCTAGAAAACATGTGCTATTGAGTAGGCACCTTGGTGAAAACCTGGCAAACAGGTGCCAAGTGTTCAAATCCAGCTTCACTGTCAATGACAAAGATCAAAGCTTGAGCAAACTTTGCATGCAAGAATTGTTGGAATTATTGGAATGATGTACTGAGATGGGAGGGGTGAATCAGTACCTCTTAAACTTTTTAAGTGGTTGGCCCATTAACCTTTGTGTCATCAAATTTGTATATTCCTATCTTTTTTTCATCTTTCCTTATGTATGTGAAATCATAATATAAGTTCTTTACATGTGTAAACATTCAAGAAACATACATGAAAGTAAATAACACATAACACATGATATGATATCGCAGAAAAATCCTATTGGGAAGTAAAAACTGTGATGGGGATGTCTACCCACAAAACTTCACTATCTGCAGATAAGAAGGGAGTCGGTTAAGGCTTACAATTTGATCACTTCTAATGATCTACCCTATTAGGAGTATTAGAGTGGAGACCTATTAGGATCTACTTTGTTTGAAGCTTTAGCAACACCGTTAGGTGTGCACTCTGCTTAAGAGATTTATCAAAGAACTGTTAAGTCCGCCTTCTACAAAAGGATTTTAGATGTGATACACTTGTTAGAATGCAACTATAATATAAATGTTGATCTGATAGCATATGCAATCCCTAATTGCTAATAATAGATCTTGTAAAGCTTACAATGTATATGTAATCATCTTGAGTGATTTGAATAATACCTTATCTCTGCTTGTCGGTAGCCTTGTCTGTATTCTTGATAACTGATATAATCTATTTCTGAACTTTGCATGAATTTTCTTCTTCTGCTTAGATTCTCTCCATGGCCACAATCATTTATCCAAGTTACTTCATGTCTTCTATTACAAATGATTGAACATCTCTTTATACTATTTTCTTGGTCTATTCTTGATTCACGCTTTTCAAATTAACTCTAAATCCAAGGTTTACAACTTGACCTTGATCTTTAGCTAGTTATGTTTTAGATCCATTATGATGCCTTAAAACATTTACAATATGCTTGCTTGACCCTCAAGTAAAGTTTTAAAACAAATAAAAACTCTAAAAATAGAATTACAATGTTTTATCTGATGTGGAAAGTCAGATCCACTTTTTGCGAGTTCTATAACTGACTATCGGTTCTGATGGTCGGGCTGCTCTATCAATCTGTCAGTTTTCTATCATTCTTTGCTCTATCAATTTTCTGCTTCGTCGGTGTCCCTTAATTGAACTGTTCGTCAGGTTTCTGCCTTTTCTACTCTGTCAGCGATGTTCACAAAATTGTACCGTCGATGATGTTCTTTATTCTTTGTCATTGGTTGAACTCTTGTCAGTGTTCGTCAGGAAATTATATACTTAGCATTTTCATGATAGAGATTGTCATCTCGTCGGGTATGCTTGTTGTCCGTCGGTTATGCCTATACCGATGACCTTTATCATGTTTTTCACAATAAGTATACTAATGGAAAAACTTAATGTGATCAATCTCCCCCTTTGACATTAGTATCAAAAACTGATATGTGCAACATAATTGATGTATTAGTATGTACACCTGTGTATACTTCTTCCTTAGTCATGAAATGACTCCCCCTATGTATATGTCGGTAAGTGTAAGTTTATGTATATATAATTGACTTCTCCTTTTTGTTTCCTTTTTATGATATATTGTACATATCTATCCTTGATGTACATACATTATACATATCCTTATCTCCTTTCTTCTAAAGTAGTATATTGTACATATGTACTATACATTCCTCCTTTTTTGATAATGAGGGCAAAGGTACTTACAACTTATCAAAAATGTGAGAGTGTGAGGCTTTGATTTCCTCCATCATCTTCTCCCATTTCTCCTTAAAATTTTCAAGAGCCATGTCTCAAGTGATATTCTCACATGCATATCATAGATGTTGTCTACTACAGACATCTCTAGGGTTGAGATCAGATTTCTTGCATCTGTTATGTGTTGTTGCAGAGTGGTGAGGTTTTGCAAAATGTGAGCCTGGAGCTCGGTAACCTCATTTCTAAACCGTGTCTCTGCATCCCATATATCTTGTCTCAATCTATTTACCTCTATGATCTTGTCATGATGCAACTTTATTGTGTTTGCATCAGAGGTTAAACTTTGTGCACTAGCTGTCAAATCTGAATCTAGTTGGGACAACTTTTCACTATTCTCCTTCCTGAAATTTTCCAGTGTGCACACTTTCTGAACTAAGGTAACAACTTCAGCAATCATAGGTTCTAATTGACTTGCTAATTCAGAGAGCTTTACCTTGTTCTCTGCCACTTCTTGGCTGATCTTCTCAACTAATTTGTGTTGATACTTCATCTCTACCTATTCTTCCATTGCCTTCTCTGCATCTACATTTTGATTGGTGATGGCGTCGATAAGAATTGAAATTTTCTCCATGACTGATATGTCATTCTCAACTTTTATATCAGGAAAAAGTTGATGTAGTATGTCCCTAGCTTTATCAAGTGCTCGGGCTTCCCTATGTGCCTTTTTTCATTTTCTCTTGAATTGATTTTCTCTAACACATCACTCCAAAATTTTGAAGTGCTTCAGTATCTAAGGTAGATACATCCCACTTGAGTATTTCAATTACCTCATCAAGTGTTACAACCAAGATGTCTTTCTTCATTACATTCTTCTTCTTCTTTGGCTGGGAGACAGATTGGTGAACTACCATTTGTAGATCTTGAGATTGGATTGATTTTGTAGGTGAGGGTTGAGAAGATGAAGCATCTTTTTGCTTCTCTTCATAGTCCACCAGTTGGTTTTGTGAAGATGTCTCTTCATTGGCCTTGGGTGTATCAACAGATTTATCTTCCTTTTCTTTCATGCTCTCATCTTACTTAACTTCATCACTCTTTTTTTTCTCTTCATCCTTTCTCAATGTTTCATTTGCTTTAGTATCTTCTCCTTTGTCTTCTTTAGTGGATACCTTTTGATAAGTGTCGGTTGCATCCTTCATCTCTGTATCTGTATCTTTTTGAGTGTCCAATGCATCTTTATTTTTATCATTACCTATGTCTTTGGGTATATCATCATCTTTCTTAGATGGTTTCTCCTGACTTGATTCAATATCAATAGCTTGTATCAAAATTTTCATGTTGTTCGGTGTATTGACCTCTGCAGTGTCAGTAAGTGTATCCCATCTGTCGGTATTACCCTGTGCAACATTGATACCTTCATCTTTTTGCACCTCTTCTGCAAGGTCTTGTCCTATAGTGTCATTGATGATGTTATCCAACCATGTTTCATCATTGATATCTTCAGTTATGTTACCTTTATTGTCAATTCTTCTTTGGTAACCTCTTCTTCATTACTCAAGTCAATATGAATTGGACTTGGTGGAATTTGGTTTTCTTCACTCTGAGTTTTGTCAAGAGTAGTGTCGGGCCATACCTCATCTACAACTTCAGTATCCTAGTTTTCGGTTGCCTCACTCTCTTCTCTGTCCAATTCCACTGATGAGTCATCTTTTTCATCCTTAATGATGATGTGTTCCTTCTCCGGGCTAGCTTCCTTAACGGGCTTGTTAAGTATCTTGCACCACTTTTTAATGCTATCTTGATCTAGCTCAATTAGCTTCCCCTTGAGAAATTTGTATGCTCTCATTTTGGGTGAGAACTCCTTTTCATACTTTTTCATCATTTCA
>MU226047.1:223949-249303 GCA_018584345.1 Thuja plicata
ATGGTTTAAACCTAGCTAAGAAAATCTTACGTATGGGGTACTTTTGGAAAACCTTAAAACGAGATGCTTGTCAATATGTTAAAGTTTGCAAGAAATGTCAATACCATGGAAACTTGATTCATGCACCTGCACAACAATTAAACCCTTTTGTCACACCATGGTCATTCTATCAATGGGGTTTTGACCTAATCGACATGATTTATCCACCTTCAAACGGACACAAATATATAATCACAGCAACAAAATACTTTACTAAATGGGTTGAAGCTATCCCTTTATCATCTGCAACAGGAAAACAAATTGCCATGTTTATCCTAAATCATATCATTTATCGATATGGCATTCCTCATGCCATCATCACGGATAATGGAAAATAGTTTAAGAACAAAGATATTGATGAACTTTGTGACACATTCTACATTACTCATCACTCTTCATCCATTTACTATCCCCAAGGTAATGGACAAGAAGAAGCCACTAACAAGAACATCCTGAAAATACTTAAGAGACCCGTTGGAAAATTAGGAAGGATTGGCACCTTCAAATCAATCCAGCATTATGGGCCTATAGGAATAGTATTTGAACCCCGACATGAGCTACACCTTTTTCTTTGGTTTATGGGGCCGAAGCTGTTCTTCCTTTAGAAGTTGAGATACCATCCCTCAGAGTTTCATTGCATGGATTAATAACCGATGAGGATTATAGAGTTTCCCATCTTCAACAATTGGATTTGTTGGAGGAACATCAAACTCAAGCTTATGATCATTTGAAAGTGTATCAGAATTGAATTTCCAGGAATTATAACATATCAAGCCAAGAAACTTTCAAATAGGAGATCTAGTATTGAGAGAAAATCCAAAAAATCAGGCTGATAGGGAAAAGAAAGGAAAGTGGGAAGCAAATTGGCTTGGTCCTTTTGTCATTGTTTCTTCATTTGGGACGGAGACCTACAAATTGGCTGATTGTGATGGTGATGAATTGCTAGAACCTATTGATAGCATTCATCTTAAGAGGTTCCACACCTGATTCAGAGAAAAGAGTATCAGAATAAAGAGTATAAGTTGAAGAGTATCAGATGAGTCAAGCATCACCTTTGTACATGAGAAAATCCAAAAAGTACCCAAAAAAAAAGGAGAAAATATCAAAAATACAAAAAAAAAAATAGAAATTTCAAAAAGCCAAAAACATTTGACAAAAAAAAAAGTGCCTTGGTGAAAACCTAGCAATAGGCACCTTGGTAGCAAAAAAAAAAAGAGAAAAAGAGAAAATATAGCAATAATCCCAAGAGGTGAAAACCTGGACACAGGCACCTTTTGTCCCTTAGGTGTTTCCTAGTTGCATTTGTACATATTGTGGTTTCCTAATCTCACTTGTCCATGTCCTCATTGCCCTAATGAAGTCTCAGAGCTGCATTTTGTCACATTCTAGATTTAGTTGCCCTACGTATCACATTGGTCACATTTATCACTTGGGGGCACACATCATAGATTTTTGATACCAACCGGATTCAATAGTACCACATTTCAATCACATGTCAGAAGCAGATTTTCAGATTCAGGAGAGACATTTTCGAACCTTTGATGACTATCATTGTTCAATCCCAAACAAGCTTGATCGCATACCATAATCCTTAAATCTCATTGCCCTATTTTATTAGGATTAAAATTTGACACACCTTAAATGATCAAATTGTCTGGAATTCTTATTTGAAAATCTTGATACATTTCATAAACACTTGGAATTTTTGGTGAGTTTTTCATTGACTTTTTCGAGTCATGTTCTTTTTAGCTAATCAATGATGTTTTGGTTAGATTGGCAAGGACAAAAGACATGATGTTTTCTTACACTTCTGAGTGACTATTTTGAGGAATATTCTTTAACTTATGTGAATTAGTCTAAAGACATGGTCATCCAAGAACCATAGAGGACATTCATACAAGATGAAGGGTTAACCTTTGTTTGTTTACGCAAAAGGATACCTTGGTTATTTAGATTTTCCATATCTTAATACCAACATCCACTTGCAACATTGAATCCAATTAACCCGGTATTCATACTTCCATAGTTGGTCTTCCAACTAGTGAGGGTTGTACTTGGTTTCATAAGAAGGGGTTACCACACGCGAGAAAGTCATATTCATATTCTTATGGTCGCAGTGGCACCAGTAAGGATTGCATGGACTCCTAGTTCCACAACACTCTATGATGATAATATATCTCAGTTTGCATTCCGTTCACAAACCTCAAGGACAATTAGTTGCATTGCATCCTACATGTTAGCTTAGTTGCATCTTGCATGTTAGTTTAGTTTCTTCTTGCATGTTAAATTAGTTGCATTTTTCTTGTTTAGTTTAGTTGCTTTTTAGCTCTCTTGCTTAGCTCTCAAATGCTTAGTTCTCAAAAGGCTTGTCTTCCTAGAATTTTCCAAGTTCAAGGGGGTAGACAAAGGGTTGATCACACTTCATCAATTTAATGGTTTCCAGTCATTCAACATGAGATTTTCCTTTGCATTCATTACTCATTATACATTCAGAAAAACAAGAAAAAGATACATTATTCATTAATCATTTTCCATATCATCATTTCAAACTGCATTTCATTAATTAAATTGCATACATTCAAAAACACAAAAAGATAGATGCATTTCATTTACCATAAGCACTAAGTATTGCATTCATTGCATTGCATAATCCATACATTGTAAAACAAAAAAAACATATAGAGATAAATTGCATCCACATCATTTGCATCCATTTATCTATGTCCTACTCTAAAGACATTTGCATCCATTGCTCAATAGAAATAAATGCATCATAGAAACATATAGACATGCATAAGAGGAACTCTCATAAAATCATCAAAGGAGAAATCAAAGATCATCATCAAATAAAATTCCATCAAATGTCTATAACATAATCCATACATCAAAGGTACATCAATAAAAATGGTACATCAATGCTACATCAAAGTCTAGATCTACAAATACATATGATACACAATCTTGGGTCCATATCTATCTCATGACCCAATAGGGGCACCTGATCCATCCAAACCTATGCCTGACCCACCTGCGCCATCAGGATCTCTATCCCCTGCTCTATCCTATGAACCAGGAGGTGCCTGACTAGTGCTCGCACTGGTCGGTAGCTGAGCCAGGGTGGCCAGAAACTGTTGTAGAATAGTCGTGACCTGATCTAATCTGGTTGTCACTGTCGTCATACCAGCCTGTAATCCCCGCACATCTCAGACTATCTCATCTACAATTGGAGCCTGCACTGCTGGAGGACCCTGTGGTGCCTGAGGAGCTAAAGGAACCTGTGGAATAACCTGTGTTGTGCTGACCTGTGGGTCAACCTGTGGTATCTGTCTAGGAACCTGTCTAGCATCCTAAACCCGTCTATGTCTCTGCCTAGCCCAATCATCATCTACTCTCAAAGGAGCCTGACCCTGAGGTCCCTGTACAACTGCTACTCTCTACCTAGGTTTTCTGAAGCCACCACCTCGACCTCTCACATGTTCACCTCTCATCTGAGGCCCTACTCTTTGAACCCGTGGTGCTCTAGGAGGTCTCTGCACTCTGCGCTGGCATGGTCTACTGCCACTGTCACCATCATCTCCATCTCCATCATCCTCAAAAATCTCATCAACATCTAGGATAGGCTCTGTTGGATCTGTGAACCTCATAAATCAATGTCGCATAAACAACTCTCTGTACTATGTGGACATCCCTGCATCAGCAACCTATGGTAGTAAGTCCCAAACTCTGTATCCCAACTGATCTATCTGAAGACAAGCTGACTGATAGTCATCGTGTGCACCCCACATTGATCTCTCTGCCTATACCTTGGCATATAAAGCCATACCCTATGACATGTCCTGCATCCGACCGAACTGGCGTAATACTCTGCCAAAGCAAAATCTCTCATGTCGATATACAATCTCATGCAAATCATGATATAATTGTGCTAGCACACAAGAACCCCAATCCATCCTTCATGGATGAGAAATCAAGTCTTCAATAATCTAGCCCCATCCAACTGCAAAACCACATCCTCATCTATCTGGCAAAAACAATCCTCCTATCACAGCTCCTAATAATGCTGGTAGGGTAGGGAATGAGGCAAACTATGCCCAAGTGATACAATCATTTGCTATGGTGTTATCTCCGAACACCCGTCTGCATACACTGCTGTCATACACTGCATCATAATACACCCACTCTCCATGAGTCAGGATCCTCAAAAGTCTATAAAGATCCTCTGGCGTAATCGTCATCTCGTCGATAGGTAAATAGAAGGTATTATGGTCAGAGTGCCAACGCTCTGCCATAGCTGTCAGTAAACCTTGGTTCAGCTAAAATTGAGGGAGATATAAAAGGAAACTGAGACCGCAAGTCTCAATAGTATGCCACTCTAGTGGCGTGAGCTCATCTACCAAATCGAAGATCCACATTGCGATGCCTCGCACCCGCAACTTGCGGTAATGCTCCTACATTTTGAAACAAAGTTCATCATGTTAGTTTTTCTCTTGATGAACCATTCTAAGTCAATCATAACACATTAAATCTATCTTTGCTCTAACTTGAGCATATCAACTTATTGCTCCTAACCTCTAAATCGTGAGACACAAGGGCAATTTGTAATCATTTTTAATCATATATGATTGACCTATCAAACATTCATCATTATTACTTTTCTACCATCCTAAACACTATGTAACATTCTGAATGAACATTTTCTAGCTTGGAATCTACTTAAGTCATCTGGACGATCAATCAAACTGAGTTCATCTTTCATCTTTATGGTAGGCGACACTTAACTAAGTGTACACAGCTTTTTAGGCCAGGCGACTTTTAAATCTTCAAAATTGGCTCTTTACTATGTGAAGGCGGCACTTTGCCTCTTAGGCGGCCTTTTGCAAGCCTACGCAGCTTTTCAATCACCACACACGACTCTTAAAAAATGGACTTTTTAGGCAGCGTATAACCTATTTTTGGTTGCAATTTAACCCTAGCTCCTACACGGCTAAGGATTGCGCGTACGCAGCTTTTTGTAGTGCGGACGTGGGTTTTAACGGGCCTACATGACACTTAATCTATCCTACGCAGAATTTGGCTAAAATTTATTCTACAAAGCAGTAAAAGATGTAATAAATGCAATTTTTTAAAGCAATAAATGCACTAAGACAGTTCGCACCACTCACCGGAGGTCCGTACTCAGGCGGTCTCTAATATCTCTGTGCTCGCTCGAATCTATGCTCTCGGATTGGGACCACCATCATTATCAATCGTCAGAGGATCAGAGCAAAATCTCAATAGTCAAAACTGAAAATGAATAGTAATTTTGGGTTTTTCAACCTATTTAAGCTATTTTAACCTATTTTATGAGATTTTTGACCCAGTCAACCCTCATTTGCCTATTCTTCTCACTGGGGCATTTGTTTGACATCTTTTCACATCATCATTTATTAGAAATGTTATCATCTTTGATCTCTCTTGTTCACTTTCTTCATCAAAAATCTTTTACCTACGATCAAGATGATTCCATTTCCGAGGGGGCATCATTATATCATCAACTAGGGATTATGCATCAGTTTCATATCCAATCTGGGGCATTAAAATTTCAAACTTTATCAGCTGGGTTCCATATCAAGTTCCATATCGAGTTTCATATTAGGTTCCATATCGAGTTCCATATCGAGTTTCATATCAGGTTCCATATCAGAGTATCATATCAAGGTTTCATATCAACATTCCATATCCGGGTTTTCATATCAGCTCATCAGTATCAGCTCAATGATCAGGAAAATCAAGCTTTCTTTGAATCAATGCGCTTCACACATCAATTCAAAGAGGGGCATTTGTAGACACCTAAAAATAACCAGGTGTACCTCAAGCATGTCAAACTATAAATCTCAGCCAAATGCTTCAAAATATCATCAAATGGACATTTAATCAATGCAAATCAAATGGAAAAAATTCAAAGCTATTTAAAAGATCAATTAAATCATGAAATCAATTAATTAAATTCAAGCCTAAAGGAATTAAGCAAATTATGCAATTGATTTTTCAATTGTATAGTTCAAATAAAAAAGGATCAAATCCAACCCAATCACCCTTCCATGGCAAATTTAATTAAAAGATGGAATTATTTAATTCATAATATCTTTGAGATCAGCAAAATTTCCCTGCATTTGAAAATGCCTCAAAGCTTTTGACTTAACCAAGCTTTGATCATGATCAATTCACTCTACCCCCTACCCTTGGGAAAATGCTATAAATACAAGAAAATTCCTTTGTGTTTGGGATCCAAGAATTCAAGAGCAAAAGCATCCTTATTATAGACATATTGAGAGCATATTGAGGAGAATTTGAGATATTTGAGAGAGTTTTTAACATTTGCATCATCATTTAGTATCATTTTTAGGAGCATTTGCTAATTTCTTTCATGATCTTAGAGAATTTCTAAGCATTTTTTAAACATTCTAGCAAGATTTGAGCATTGAATTTCATACATATCTCGTTCTAGGATTGTTCTTGAGAGAGATTAAGCCTGAGAGCTCTCTTAAATAGCTTGGATAGAGAACCATGAGATGATATAGATTTAGCTTCAATTATTTAGATTAGTTTTGTATTATCTTCCATAGAATTGTTGTCTTTTATCTTAATTTCATGAAGGTGTATTTTCTTACACACACTTACTCTCACCTCTTTATACTGCTCATAGTAAATCTGAATGTGTCACTACTCATTCTCAATAGTCTTGTCCATTCTGTACTTTTACATTGTGTTGATCTTTTCTCTTGTCTTTAAGATTTTCAAGAAAGACACTTAGCTATGATACCAATTTTGGAATTATTGGAATGATGTACTGAGAGGGGAGGGGTGAATCAGTACCTCTAAAACTTTTTAAGTGGTTGGTCCATTAACCTTTGTGTCATCAGATTTGTATATTCCTATCTATTTATTCATCTTTCCTTATGTATGTGAAATCATAATATAAGTTCTTTACATGTGTAAATATTCAAGAAACATACATGAAAGTAAATAACACATAACACATGATATGATATCGTAGAAAACTCTTGTTAGGAAGTAAAAACTGCGGTGGGGATGTCTACCCATAATAATTCACTATCTACATATAAGAAGGGAGCCGGTTAAGGCTTACAATCAGATCACTTCTAATGACCTACCCTGTTAGGATTATTAGAGTGGAGACCTGTTAGGATCTACTTTGTTTGAAGCTTTAGCAACACCGTTAGGTGTGCACTCTGTTAAGAGATTTATCAAAGAATTGTTAAGTCCACCTTCTACAAAAGGATTTTAGATGTGACGCACTTGTTAGAATGAAACTATAATATAAATGTTGATCTGATAGTATATGAAATCTTTAATTGCTAATAAAATATCCTATAGAGCTTACAGTGTATATGTAATCACCTTGAGTGATTTGAATAATACCTTGTCTTTGCTCGTTGGTAGCCTTGTTTGTGTTCTTGATAACTGATATAATCTGTTTCTAAACTTTGCATGAATTATCTTCTTCTACTTAGATTCTCTCCATGGCTACAATCATTTATCCAAGTTACTTCATGTCTTCTATTACAAATGATTGAACATCTATTTATACTAGTTTCTTGGTCTATTCTTGATTCATGCTTTTCAAATTAACTCTAGATGAAATGTTTACAACTTGACCTTGATCTTTAGTTAATTATGTTTTAGATCCGTTAGGATGCTTTAAAAAATTTACAATATGCTTGCTTGACCCTCAAGTAAATTTTTAAAACAAATAAAAACTCTAAAAATATAATTACAATGTTTTATTTGACGTGGAAAGTCAGATCCACTTTTTGCGGGTTCTGTAACTGACTGTCGGTTCTGATGGTCGGCTTGCTCTGTCAGTCTGTCAGTTTTATTTCATTCTTTTCTTTGTCATTTTTCTTCTTTGTCGGTGTCCCTTAATTAAACTATTCGTCGGGTTCCTATCTTTTCTGCTCTATCGGTGATGTTCACAAAACTATACCATCGGTGATGTTCTTTACGCTTTTTTGTTGGTTGAACTCTTGTTAGTGTTCGTCGAGCAATTCTATACTTATCATTTTCACGATAGACATTGTCATCTCATCGGGTATGCTTGATGTCCGTCGGTTATGCCTATACCGATGGCCTTTATCATTTTTTCAATTTAAGTATACTAATGACAAAACTTAATGTCATCAAGAATGACTACCCAAGCTATTTCCAAAACCACAATCCCCTCTGAGCACCAACACTTATCCATGGTTAGTACTGGTCCACAAGACTAGGGGCAATCCTAAAAGTCATGAAAAAATTCCTAAAAAATCAAAAGCTCATCAAAATCCTAAAAACATCAAAATATCCTGAAAAAATCAATCTTCATAAAAAAAACAATACAAAAATTGCAAAATCGCAAGCAATAAAATTAGCTCGGTTATCAACAAGAAAATGGCGATCAAGCCAAATCAATCAATGTCAAAATCATGAGCTTTGCAAATCAGCATTAGACCCATATGACACAGCTTTATCAGCTATCAAATCTATCAAAACCAAACTGGAGACCAAGCCAATCAATCAATGTCAAAACCATGAGCTTTGCGAATCAGCACGGGGCCCAACTGACATGATTACTGGACATAATAACCTAGCCAAAATAACCCTAGACAGAATAACCCAACCATAATAACCCAAGGACAAAATAACCCAGGGTCATAATAACCCAATCCAAAATAACCCATGGAAAAAACAACACATGGACAAAACAACCCCATAAGATTATACAAAAAGCAAAACAATATTTATAAATTACAAGTATATTTCTAAAAAAAAAATTATTCAAATTTTCATTTAAAGTGTCAAATTATGAGCAATGTGTCTTATATAGTCTAAAATATTATTATTGTCATAACCATCAACTAGTCTTTTTAGTCTTTCTTTGAGTTCACGGTATTTTTTCCTGCTTGGTTGTGTAGTGTGTCCAACCATATATTTCTCTATTTTATTCTCTTGGAGACCCTATTCTTTTTTCACTGATTTGATGAATTTCTAGATTGAGCTATCTGATGATTGAAGCAATTCACTAAATCCTCTATGTCATCCCGCAATAGAATTATTGGTTTTGGGAAGATCATCTTGAATAGCTGAATAGCAGTTCCACATTGTGATTGGAAACTTTGGTGACTGTCTGTTGCCTCTACTAGTTAGTCTACCAATCCATGTGTCTTCAAAATAATCAATTATGGGTTGCAAAGTCTCCTCATGTTCTATATAATAAGGAGTTTGTAGAAGTGTTTTGAATGCATTGATTACATATATCAGAGGCACAAAATCTAATGAAACAAGTTTTTTTAATCTCAAATTAATATACTTCCTCGACACTGTAATGTGTTTGTATACCTTCTTCTTGAACTTTCCTCCACAAGCAGTGAGAGAAATGGAAAAAAGCATTCCCGAATAGTGACATTTGGAAAAATTTCAGCTCCCTTGAAATCAAATTCAAAATCAATAAGTATAGCTTTTGGGTTTAGATCAGGTTGGATTTGTTTTAATTTTACAAGTACTTGTGTATAAGTGGATCTTGTTTTGTTGGTCATAAGAATATAGATCAGTGGAAATATTGCATCATTTTTCAAGCCATGAATTGTGTACAACTGCTAAAAAAATACTTGGTGCTGTTTTAAATGTACCATCACTAAACCAAACTTAAGATTCTTTAGGTAATTGCAAATTTTGTGTGGTGGTGAATATTAAAAAATGATTCTTATCAGAGCGGGGAGGATGCAGAGAGACAGGAGGAATAAGGGCGGCAGTTCTTCATAGGATTTTGTCCTGAAGCACGGGAGCATTTCGGAGGAGGCTTTGGGAGGTCTTTATCCTCGGGATTCGCAGGAGAACGTTTTTGAAATTTCTCTTCCACAGGAGGTTGAAGAGGATGTCAAAATGTGGGAAAAGATCGCAGTTATTGGCAGATTCATCCGTGAGAGGATCTCAAAAGAACAAACTACGAACTGGATTAACAAACATTGGAGAAAGGAAGTTATTATTAAATTCATTCCTAAGAATTTTTTCATTGTTATCTTCCAGGATGAGGAGGACAGGAACTTTATTTTGCACCAACAAAATTGGTTCTTTGGTCTATCTCCTCTTTATGTTCAGCCATGGCGCCCCAATTTTAATCCGCTACCTCTTGGGTTTTATCAAAATCTGATTTGGATTAGGATGTACAATATTCCTCTTGAATTTTGGGGAGATGCAAGCCTGGAACGCATTGGCTGATCTTTGGGTACCCTTCTCGAAATAGATGAATAAATTATCAACAATGATTCATATCTCTATGCTAGAATTAAAATTGATGCGGTACAAGAAGTTCCAGCAATCATTTATTTGAAAGTGGGTGAGTCATCTTGGCCCCAATAAATAGACGGTTACAGTAACCGCTTCTCCTCCTAAGGAGAAATTGTAGAAGGCTCCATCGCTGAGAGCATCTTGCACAGCCAGGGAGGAGGGGAAATGCTCTTCACCCTGTCTAGAGAGTTTCAAAGAAAAGTTTGTTCCCTCGGTGACTACTACTCTCAAGCATTCTAGATCAGATTCGGAGCTTGAATTTGATAGGGCATCTTTTGAAGATCAGTTATTGGATGCTCTGGAAAACATCGAACTGAGGTACGTTAGCCAATCGGCTAACATCCTTCTGGGGAAAGCAAAAGTTGGAAGAGGCAGGCGATCCAACAAGCGGTTGAGAGAAGATAGAGCTAAGGAAAATGGCATTGTCAGCGTGTTTGATTTTATGAAAAAAGCCAAGAGAGGAGGGATCTCCCTTGGCGAGAAATGAAGATATCTTCATGGAATGTCAGGGGTCTAGCAACCCCTGACAAGAAGCGCTTGTTCATCAAAGCGCTTCAAAATATTGAGAGAAAATTAGTCTTAATTCAAGAGACTAAACTCAACCTTGACAAAGCCCTCATCTTATTTCTCTCTTGAAAATATTGGGAAGGCTTCTTTCAGGAAGAAAAAGGCGCTTTGGGAGGCATTGGCTTCATCTGGAATCCATCATTTATCAAGTTCTCACTATTAGAAAAACATGACCATTGCCTGTTCGGCATGGCGGAAGTAATCAAAGATCAGTTGTCTTTTCATATCTTTAATATTTATGGCCCTACCAAATCAGAAGATAAACTCATGTTATGGAATGAACTATCTTCAAAAATTTCATGTGCTGACAACAATAGGGTTATTCTTGCAGGAGATTTCAATGCGATTCTTGATTTGGAGGAAAAATCAGGTGGTATCATTAGAAGGAGCAGGGCCATGGAAGACTTTAGAGATTTTGTTCAAAGGAATAATCTATTTGATGTCGGTACTAACAATGGCTATTACACATGGACCAATAGAAGATCTAACTTCACTAGGATATTAGAGAAGCTTGATAGGTTCTTGGTTGGGTCTTTTTGGATAGACTCGGCCTTCAAGGTGGATTCCAGCATTCTTCCCTTCTCACTCTCAGATCACTTCCCCATATAGTTTTGTTTCTCCTCTTTCGGCCTCAAGACTAAGAGTAGATTCAGGTTCCAAAATATGTGGTGGCGCGATAAGGAATTTTTGCCGAACCTGGAGCAATGGTGGAGAGACAGCAACCATTTTCAAGGTACCCCAAGCTTTGTAATGATAAAAAGGCTTGAGGAAATAAAGAAACGTATTAAAATTTGGAACAAAATCTCTTTCAAGAATATTTTTTCGAAGAAGCTCAGGGTAGAGAAAGAATTGGAGGACCTAAATGGTTTGGTAATTGCCTCAGGCATGTCCAACATGGAGTTTGAAAAAGAAAAACTTCTTAAAATTGAATTGGAAGAACTGCTTCTTAGAGAGGAGATATACTGGAAAGATAAGTCTCGGGATCATTGGTTGACAGATGGAGACCGCAACTCTAGATTCTTTCACACCTCAGTCAAAGCTAAGAGAGCCTATAACAACATCAACCATATCCAAGATGTCGGAGGCAAGTGGCAGGAACAAGAGGACATTATTGAAGAAATCGATGTCTCACATTTCAAAGACATTTTGGGTTCATCTGACGACATTTTATCGTCATCAGCCTCGGCCTTTTTGGATGTCATCCCTAAGTTAATTTCAGAGGAGGATAACCATCTCTTGATGAAGCCATTTTCTTTGCAGGAAATTAGAAAAGCCACATTCGAAAACCCTTCATACAAGGCGGCAGGGCCAGATGGATTCCCTACAGAGTTTTTTCAAAAGTGCTGGTCTTTCTTAGGAGAAGACATACTCAAAATCATGGAATCTTTCAGAGTCAAAGGGCAGTTCGTCAAAGAAATAAACAACATGGTCATCGCTCTTATCCCAAAAAATCTTGATTGTTTATCAATGAATGACTTCATACCCATTTCCCTCTGCAATGCTCTATATAAAATCCTGTCGAAAGCAATGGTGACTAGGCTGAAACTGATTTTGTCCAAGATCATCTCAACAGAACATCATGGGTTTGTCCCCGGTCGAGAGATCATTGACAACATCATGTTGACAGGTGAAACAATACATAGTATGAATCAGAGAAAAAAGCCAGGTTTGATCATCAAACTTGATGTTAGCAAAGCTTATGACAGAGTAAGGTGGCCCTTTCTCCTTAAACTCCTTTCTCACTTCAGTTTCAGTAATGCTTGGATTAAGTGTATTTTATTTTTTATATCTTCTATTCACTTCTCAATTGTTATCAATGGCATGGTTTTTGGTTTTTTTCAAGCGACTAATGGCATTAGGTAAGGTGATCCATTGTCTCCTTTCTTATTTGTACTTTTAGCAGAAGCCCTGGGCGGCCTCATTAAGCTGAATGTCAGGCAGCTTAAATGGCGGGGTTTTTCTTTTCATAACAATTTGGATCCCATTACTCATTCCCAATTTGCAGACAATGCCATCTTATTTGGGGTGGCATCAGTGCTGGAAGCTAGAACCATCATGGCAGTGCTGTCAGAATATGAAAGGGAATCAGGACAACACATGAACAAAGATAAATCAAGGATATATTTCCTTCACACCAGTGGGAAGCTAAAAGGATCCATCATTAACATATTGGGGTTGGAGGAAGGCTTCTTTCCAATTAATTATCTGGGGGTTTCCTTGTACATGGGGCACTCAAATTACAAACTCTGGGAGGAAGTGATTGATAAAGTCCGATCCAAAGCATCTTCATGGAAAAACAGATGACTTTCTCAAGCAGGCAGGATTCTCATGATTAAGTTCGTTCTTTCAGCCATACCATCCTATTGTATGTCGGTTTACAGACTCACAAAGAGAGCAGCATCTGCTCTTGATGGTATTCTTAAAAAACTTTTGTGGGAAGGATCGAAATCAGACAAGAGAGTCCATCTCATTAATTGGGATATGGCATGTATGGAAAAAGTCGATGGAGGTGCAGGTCTTAGGAGCATGGGGCTTCAAAACAAAGCCTTGGGTGCAAAGCTGGTTTGGAAAATGTATAAATCACCGAATAAGCCTTGGTGTCGAATCATGAATGCTAAATACCTCAATTCTAAGGAATCAAATAGGATCCTAACTGTGGCTAATGCTAAATCGGGTTCCCCATTTTGGAACTTCATATGGGATAGTAGAAGAGTCATCACAGATCACCTTACATGGTAGATAAGTAATGGTCGCAGAGCGCTTTTTTGGAGAGATTCTTGGCTAGGGGATAATCCGTTGGACAGTTACTTCGAAGATAAAGAATGGGTATCCAAGATGGAAGAATCTATAGGCTACAAGGTGGCGGACTACATGTCCTTCCATTGCCCTTCTTCCTCTAAGGCTTGTTGGAGGATGATAGATGGCCCGACGTCAGCTAATGGAGCCTGATTGCAAGAGCTTCTTCTCAACAAGATTATCATCTGATCCTTAGAGGAGGACTCTCTCATTTGGAGTGCATCTAAATTAGGTTCTTACAAGGTTAACCTTGGGTACAAACTACTCAAACGTAGGCAAGAGTGTCTGTATTGGCCGACTAAACTCTGTTGGGGAAAATGGCCTCTTCCGAAGGCTGGAGCTTTCCTTTGGATAGCTTTACATAGAAGAATTTTAACTGGTAATAGAATTAAATCCATCGGCATCTCTGGCCCTAATTGGTGCATCATGTGCCAAAGTGCCGAAGAAATAATAGACCACCTCCTTTTGTGGTGCCCTATTGCTCAAAGTTGTTGGGATTGGATGTTGGATCAGCTACAATGGCAGGGTGTCAGGAATGGTTCACTGAAAGATTTTCTCTTTTCTTGGCCAATAGACAGATCCAAATCTAAATGGGTTCTTCTTTGGCACATATGTACCTCTCTTCTGGTTTTCCATGTTTGGAAAGAGAGGAATCATAGGATCTTCAAAGAAAAATCTTTGGAAACTGATCAACCCATATCTATCATTCAATTGGCTATAGAAGAGGTTGTGAATAGCACAATTATGGGATTTAAATACAATTTCAAGTCCAAATGGGATATGGACATAGAAAAATTGTGGAACTTTAAACTAAGAAGTGACCACTATTTAAAAGATGAGAAGGCAGATAGACAAACTACAGCCTGGTAGGCCCCCCCCTTAGGATGGACAAAGCTCAACTTCAACGGAGCGAGCAAAGGCAACCCGGGCCCTAGCGACATTGGAGTGATTATCAAAAATACTAAAGGAGAAATTATCAAAGGGATAGCAAGAAGTTTGGGGATCACCACTAACAACATGGCTGAAATCGCTGCGATGGAGATAGGTCTTTTGTGGTGCAATGCCAATGGGATAGACAAAATTATCATCGAAGGAGACTCCTAGATTATCGTCAACGGGGTCACGAAATCAAATTTATCCAGTTGGCGTCTGGCAAGGTGGCTTCCTAAAGTGGAAGATCATCTACAAAATTTTGTCAATTTCAAGTTGTAGCATGTTTACAGAGAAGGGAATAAAGTGGTGGACAAGTTGGCCAACTTGGGAATCGAAGAAGATAAAGATTTTGAGAAGGAAGGACCAATTCTAGAGGATCTGCATGAGCTAATTGCAGCAGACATCAATCGATTGGACAAGACGGGCATAGGCTAGAGGACAGTGCCAGCGTGGGCAGGCAGGATGGGACTCATCCTCCAGCACGCACATCCTCTACAGGGTCCTTGATTACTTTTGCAGGGGTGGATAGAGCATCGCCTGTGATACCTAGCAGTTGTATTTTATTTTTAGAGCTCTCAGCAGCCAACACTTCACATCCTTTATATCTCGGCAACCAGCAAGAGTTTTTTGGGCATGAGCTTCTTTGGCACCTTTGGAGGATTCGACTAGCAAAGGCTAACAGCGGAAAATGGCAAATATTTTAGGCATCAGATGCAGGTGCAACTAGGAGTCAGAGTTAAAGGAACCTCTAGAAGACCAGATCAAGCGCATTTTTAGCAAAGCTAATCAAAAATAAAAGGCAACCATGCTAAGTCTATTAGGAGCAAAATATTGGACAGGTGCCCATGTCCATGACGGGAAAGTCATTTTTGATATTTTTCAGCCCATTCTACAAGTCATTGGCCACTCATTTATGGTGAACGGAATGTTAAGAAGGATGCTCGCAGACGAATTCTATCCTCAGGTGACTATAGCGATGGATCTTATGGTCGCCAACCTCTCAAGAGGAGTTCTATAGAGCCTATTTTCAGCGGAGGATAAAGAGAAGAAGAAGACCATGAAAAAGGCTTGGGAGATATATAGGTCTTGTGTGGCGCAAGATTATGACTTGGGAAAGTTTGTGACATTTTTCCAAGTCAATGATAAGCTATTTTTGGAGGAGGTAGTGATTAGGTTGATCTCGATGGGAGATGGCATTGGCTACCTCTTTCATTGATCCATGGTTATTTGGACTTATGTTTCTATTTTTAGTTGTTTGTTACCGATAGGGCATTTCCAAGAAAATTTGTAATTTTTCTTTCATCAATATAAAGGGTACTGCCCCCTAGGCAGAGCTTGCTTAAAAAAAATTTAAAAATTTTTTTAAAAAAATAATGATTCTTATCATTACTGTCATGAAAAAGAAACTTTTCGACTCTATTGTTAATTATATATTCAATTGGTAAGATAAGATCTCTCGATGTCTGAGGATTTGGTGGTGGTGCTTCAAATCTTATTATTTTCCTTCGAATCATTTTGGATAATGCATTGGTTGATGGTATATATTAAAAATTGTGAATAATTTCTTGATTCCCTAAAAGTATATTTATTTTTGTATACTTTTATAGAAACCCCTAGGAAAATTTAATATAATGTTCAAAAAATTATATTAAAAAGTATTTTTTTTTATGAATTTTCATTTCTCTTTTTCTTATCACTCGATACACTCTTAATTCCTCTTCCCTTCTTCCTTCCTTTACTTCTCTCAATTCTACCACTTTATATATCATCTTAATGCCTCTTCATAATACCTTTTGACTTATATCTTTTCATAATAACTCTTATTTATCTTATTCCCATGAATTTGTCTTTATTTCTATATTTATTCACTATTTTATAAGTTATTTAAGATTACAGGACATAATAACCCGACCAAAATAACCCTGGATAGAATAACCTGACCATAATAACCCAAGGACAAAATAACTCAGGGTCGTAATAACCCAATCTAAAATAACCCGCAGTCAAAATAACCCATGAACAAAAAAACCCATGGACAAAATAACCCCATAAGATTATAGAGAAAGGAAAACAAAACTTATAAATTACAAGTATATTTCTAAAAAAAGTGTATTCAAATTTTCATTTAAAGTGTCAAATTATGAGCAATGCATCTTATATAATCTAAAATATTATTATTGTCATAACCATCAACTAGTCCTTTTAGTATTTCTTTGAGTTCACGATATTTTTTCCTGCTTGGTTGTGTAGTGTGTCCAACCATATATTTCTCTATTTTATTATCTTGGAGACCCCGTTCTTTTTTCACTGCTTTGATGAATTTCTAGATTGAGCTATGCGATGATTGAAAATCCTCTATGTCATCCCTCAATAGAGTTATTGGTTTTGGGAAGATCATCTTGAATAGCTGAATAATAGTTCCACATTGTAATTGGAAACTTGGGTGACTATCTGTTGTCTCTTCTAGTTAGTCTTACAATCCATGTGTCTTCAAAATAATCAATTATGGGTTGCAAAGTCTCCTCATGTTCTATATAATAAGGAGTTTGTAGAAGTGTTTTGAATGCATTGTGTACATATATCTGAGGCACAAAGCTAATGCAACAAGTTTTTTCATCTCAAATGAATATACTTCATCGAAACTGTAATGTGTTTGTATACCTTCTTCTTGAAATTTCCTCCACAAGCACTGAGAGAAATGGAAATAGCATCCCCGAATAGTGACATTTGGAAAAATTTCAGAAATAGCTCTCTTGAAACCTTATTCAAAATCAATAAGTGTAGTTTTTGGGTTTAGATCAAGTTGCATTTGTTTTAATTTTACAAGTGCTTGTGTATAAGTGGATCTTTTTTTGTTGGTCATAAGAATATAGATGAGTGGAAATATTGCATCATTTTTCAAGTCATGAATTGTGTACAACTGCTGAAAAATACTTGGTACTATTTTAAATGTACCACCACTAAACCAAATTTCAGATTCTTTAAGTGATTGCAAATTTTGTATGGTGGTGAATATTAAAAATGATTCTTATCATTACTGTCATGAAAAAGAAACTTTTCGACTCTATTAGTAATTGTATATTCAATTGGTAAGATAAGATTTTTTGATGTTTGAGGATTTGGTGGTGGTGCTTCATATCTTATTCTTTTCCTTCGAATCATTTTGGATAATGCATTGGTTGATGGTATATATAAAAAATTATGAAGAGTTTTTTGATTCCCTAAAAGTATATTTATTTTTGTATACTTTTATAGAAACCCCTAGGAAAATTTAATATAATGTTCAAAAACTTATATTAAATTTTTTTTTTTAATGAATTTTCATTTCTCTTTTTCTCATCACTCTATACAGTCTCAATTCTTCTTCCCTTCTTCCTTCCTTTACTTCTCTTAATTCTACCACTTTATATATCCTCTTAATGCCTATTCATAATTTCTTTTGACTTATATCTTTTCATAATAACTCTTATTTAGCTTATTCCCATGAATTTGTCTTTATTTCTATAATTATTCACTATTTTATAAGTTATTTAAGATTACAGGACATAATAAATCGACCAAAATAACCCTGGATAGAATAACTCGACCACAATAACCCAAGGACAAAATAACCCAGGGTCATAATAACCCAATCCAAAATATCCCGCAGTCAAAATTACCCATGGACAAAACAACTCATAGACAAAATAACCCCATAAGATTATAGAGAAAGGAAAACAAAATTTTTAAATTACAAGTATATTTCTAAAAAAATAATTTATTCAAATTTTCATTTAAAGTGTCAAATTATGAGCAATGCATCTTATATAATCTAAAATATTATTATTGTCATAACCATAAACTAGTCCTTTTAGTCTTTCTTTGAGTTCACAGTATTTTTTCTTGCTTGGTTGTGTAGTGTGTCCAACCATATATTTCTCTATTTTATTCTCTTGGAGACCCTATTCTTTTTTCACTACTTTGATTAATTTCTACATTGAGCTATGCGATGATTGAAGCAATTCACTAAATCCTCTATACCATCCCTCAATAGAATTATTGGTTTTGGGAAGATCGTCTTGAATAGCTAAATAACAGTTCCACATTGTGATTGGAAACTTGGGTGACCGTCTGTTGCCTCTTCTAGTTTGTCTTCCAATCCATGTGTCTTCAAAATAATCAATTATGGGTTGCAAAGTCTCCTCATGTTCTATATAATAAGGATTTTGTAAAAGTGTTTTGAATGCATTGATTACATATATCTGAGGCACAAAAGCTAATGCAACACATTTTTTTTTATCTCAAATGAATATACTTCATGAGCACTGTAATGTGTTTGTATACCTTCTTCTTGAACTTTCCTCCACAAGCACAGAGAGAAATCGAAAAAGCATCCCCGAAAAAGTGACATTTGGAAAAATTTCAGAAATAGCTCCCTTCAAACCTAATTCATAATCAATAAGTATAGTTTTTGGGTTTAGATCAGGTTACAGTTGTTTTAATTTTACAAGTACTTGTGTATAAGTGGATCTTGTTTTGTTGGTCATAAGAATATAGATGAGTGGAAATATTGCATCATTTTTCAAGCCATGAATTGTGTGCAACTGCTAAAAAAATACTTGGTACTATTTTAAATGTACCATCACTAAACCAAATTTCATATTCTTTAAGTAATTACAAATTTTGTGTGGTGGTGAATATTAAAAAATGATTCTTATCATTACTGTCATGAAAAAGAAACTTTTTGACTCTATTGGTAATTGTATATTCAATTGGTAAGATAAGATCTCTCGATGTCTGAGGATTTGGTGGTGGTGCTTCAAATCTTATTATTTTCCTTCAAATCATTTTGGATAATGCATTGGTTGATGGTATATATTAAAAATTATGAAGAATTTCTTGATTGCATAAAAGTATATTTATTTTTGTATACTTTTATAGAAACCCCTAGGAAAATTTAATATAATGTTCAAAAAATTATATTAAAAAATATTTTTTTTTATCAATTTTTATTTCTCTTTTTCTTATCACTCTATACACTCTTAATTCTTCTTCCCTTCTTCCTTCCTTTACTTCTCTTAATTCTACCACTTTATATATCATCTTAATGCCTCTTCATAATGTCTTTTGACTTATATATTTTCATAAGAACTCTTATTTATTTATTCCCATGAATTTGTCTTTATTTCTATAATTATTCACTATTTTATAAGTTATTTAAAATTACAGGACATAATAACCCAACCAAAATAACCCTAGATAGAACAACCCGACCACAATAACCCAAGGACAAAATAACTCAGGGTCATAATAACCCAATCCAAAATAACCCACAGTCAAAATAACCCTTGGACAAAACAACCCATGGACAAAATAACCCCATAAGATTATAGAGAAAGGAAAATAAAATTTATAAATTACAAGTATATTTCTAAAAAAAAAATTATTCAAATTTTCATTTAAAGTGTCAAATTATGAGCAATGCATCTTATATAATCTAAAATATTATTATTGTCATAACCATCAACTAGTCCTTTTAGTCTTTATTTGAGTTCACGGTATTTTTTCCTGCTTGGTTGTGTAGTGTGTCCAACCATATATTTCTTTATTTTATTCACTTGGAGACCCTGTTCTTTTTTCACTGCTTTGATGAATTTCTAGATTGAGCTATGTGATGATTGAAGCAATTCACTAAATCCACTATGTCATTCCTTAATAGATTTATTGGTTTTGGGAAGATCATCTTGAATAGCTGAATAACAGTTCTACATTGTGATTGGAAACTTGGGTGACCGTATGTTGTCTCTTGTAGTTAGTCTTACAATCCATGTGTCTTCAAAATAATCAATTATGGGTTACAAAGTCTCCTCATAATCTATATAATAAGGAGTTTGTAGAAGTGTTTTGAATGCATTGATTACATATATCTGAGGCACAAAAGCTAAAGCAACAAGTTTTTTGATCTCAAATGAATATACTTCATCGACACTGTAATGTGTTTGTATACCTTCTTCTTGAACTTTCCTCCACAAGCACTGAGAGAAATAGAAAAAGCATCCCTGAATAGTGACATTTGGAAAAATTTCAGAAATAACTCCCTTGAAACCTAATTTAAAATCAATAAGTATAGTTTTTGGGTTTAGATCAGGTTGCAGGAAATATTGCATCATTTTTCAAGCCAGGATTTGTGTACAACTACTGAAAAATACTTGGTACTGTTTAAAATGTACCATCACTAAACCAAATTTCAGATTCTTTAAGTAATTGCAAATTTTGTGTGGTGGTGAATATTAAAAAATGATTCCTATCATTACTGGACCATGAAAAAGAAACTTTTCAACTCTATTGGTAATTGTATATTCAATCGGTAAGATAAGATCTCTCGATGTCTGAGGATTTGGTGGTGGTGCTTCAAATCTTATTCTTTTCCTTCAAATCATTTTGGATAATGCATTGGTTGATGGTATATATCAAAAATTATGAAGAATGCCTTGATTCCCTAAAAGTATATTTATTTTTGTATACTTTTATAGAAACCCCTAGGAAAATTTAATATAATGATCAAAAAAGTATATTAAAAAATATTTTCATTTTATGAATTTTGATTTCTCTTTTTCTTATCACTCTATACACTCTTAATTCTTCTTTCCTTCTTCCTTCCTTTACTTCTCTTAATTCTACCACTTTATATATCCTCTTAATGCCTCTTCATAATGTCTTTTGACTTATATCTTTTCATAATAACTCTTATTTAGCTTATTCCCACGAATTTGTCTTGAATTCTATAATTATTCACCATTTTATAAGTTATTTAAGCATATTAAAGATGTTTTAAGGCTATTTTAGGGATATATAATGGATATCTAGTCTAAACATGACCTAAATATCCGCTATGGTGTCTCAAAATCCCCTTTTTAGCATACTAAATTGATCTAAAATGATCATGGGTTATTTTGTTCATGGGTTATTTTGTCTATGGGTTATTGTGACCTTGGGTTATTGTGTCCAGGGTTATTTTGGTTGGGTTATTATGTCATGTTACCTAAGAGTATGAGTTGTTGAATTCATCAAGCTTCATTACACGCTCCATTGAAATCAAAGCCCTTTATCTAAGAAATCTAATTTAAATCAGGGAACAATGAAACCACGCAAGCATCAAAACACTTCAAGCAATCACCTTAAAACCAACAATGAAAACTCTATCATTTTGGTAGCTCTTAGCAATAATCTCAGAACTCACTCCTTACAAATGAGAAACGAGGTCTTTATATAGGTCCCCGATTATAATGAATGGCCTAGATTGAAATAATAACCACTTCCTAGATTGTGCCACCTTAGCCCTAATTACGGTTAGGGACAAAAGATAGAATCTACATTTAGTTTACGAGTCTACATTAACCAATCGGAAGAAATAACTCCTTAGTGGGTAATAAATGCCCACTATGCATTTCCATTTAGTAGGAGACTACGACGAAATAAGTGCCCACTATGCATTAAATGTTCTATCTTCCCAGAATAGCATGTCATTTCCTTTCTTTCAATGCAGAGAATCTGGACATTTCGACTTTGGAATGTCATTGAGAACCATCTTTTGTTGACCATTCTTTCATTGCTGGAGTTTTTCATACTTGAATTGGATCTGAGGAACTTGAATGTCTGGAATTGGAACTCTTCCTCTATTTTTCCTGACTGAGATCTTTGGATTTTCTAGAGGAACTTCAAGGTGTTGTACTCTTCCCTCTTCTTTTATACTCAAACTTTTGATCTTTGAACCTTGAACTGGATCGCTTGAATCTTGGAAGTCTTCAACACTAGAACTGGAATTCTAGATCTTGAATGTCTTCATTGAACGTTTGCAACTAGAATTCTTCCTCTTGCAAGACAAAATAAATGACATAAGAGCATTGGAAGAATTAAAGTAGATTAATCTCGTTACTTGCAAATTTTGACTTTGGAGAAGAGAAAATAGAAAATTTGCTTTAGAATATCCACTCTCTCACTAGAAAGATATTTTCTCTCTCTTCAAGAAATTCATGTCTTCTCTTTGACTTTTCACTCACTGCAAACACACACACACACACACTCTCTCTCTCTCTCACTCTCTCTCTCAAATAATTTTCCTCGTCATTTATCTTCATCAATGTGCTTTATTCATGGGTGTGCATTTCAAACGGGCTAAAATTTAAATTTTCCACCAATTAGACATTTCCAACACTTAAATAATTAAATATTGGATATAAAATTCAATATATAATTATTTTTTAAAAATAATTCCCAAAAAAATGATTTATTTCCATTTTGCCATTTTCACAAATTTTTAATATTTATTAATTAAATATCAAATATAGAATTTAATTTTTTACTTAGCTTCCATTCTGAAGTTGAAATTTGGATTCCATCATCATTTATCAATTCCATAATGAGTCAAAATTATTCATTATCAACATCTTCAAAATTTCCAATATTTTACATCCTAAAATTATCATGATATCCACCTCTTTGATGTAAATGATACTTAGGAGGAGGTTTTAAATATTTATTCCATTTTAATCGTTCCCCGTAATTTCTCCTTAGGAAGAGCCTAATTTGTTTCTCCCAAAATTTTCCTCTTTCATGGAATTCTCACCTCTCAAAAATTCCTTAACTTGGTGAGTTTCACGCTCTAAGCATATTTGGGTGGACTTCACAGACTCTTCTTCATCACACATTCCTTCACTTTTCTTGAATCGCGCATTTGAAGACACTGGACGGATTTTCAACCTTCAAAGTTTCCATGACAAAAGGATTTTCAGGCTAGGTGCGTTTGAGGGGGGTTTGTAGATAGTTCCCTCATTCAATATTCCTTCACACTCATTGTTTTGCACTGGGTGTGTTTGGGTCTCCACGAGGGATGATTTTTCTCACATAGTTCCTTCATTCAGATGAAATTTATCGCTGACAAGGTTCTTGAGCTTCCACCTTGGAATTCTATGTTTGGTCGAGTTTCTTCCTCCACCAATGATATGTGCCCGCAGGATATTCACTATTGTGACAGGCTCCTTGCATCTTTTAGGCTTTCCTTTGCATGATCGTGATTGAGTTGGGTTTGTTTTAAGATCGGTGGTGGAGGATATTTCATTGACCAACATGTATTTGCGCTCATAGTGTGTTTTTGGCCCCGTGGAGGAATTTCATACTCCACATTCTTTCTTGTTAGAGATAGGAAATACTGAGAGGGGGGGGGGGGGGGTGAATCAGTATTTCACAAAAAATTTCTCAAATATGGATATAATTAATTAACTTCAAACTTGCATATGAAAATAAACTAGATATACTGAACAACAAGCAAAACCATAATACAAATGAACTCACAACACCATAATTGTTATCAAGGAAACCCTGGCCAAGGGAAAACCCCGATGGGGATGGTACCCACAAGATGATCCACTAATAAAGTATCTCGCAAAAGATATTGACCCAGTTAGGAGTCTATTACAATTGTAGTGATCATTGTCCTTGTTAGAGGACTAGGCCTTGTTAGAAGCCTCAACACTATTAGGAGTTGGTATTACAAAATAACACTGTATGCAAGGTGAGCCCACTGCCCAAACATACAATATACAATGCTAGTCTTGTTGATATTGTGACGACTGATCATGTAGTGGGTGTTGATATGGTCGATTTTAAAGGTTTCCCTAAAACACATGTTATAAGCGAATGAGATGTATAATGTATTGTAATTTTGGTGTACTATTTTTTTGGATAATAAGAAATGTTGGATGGTTGTGTAGGTGGACGTAGCCCAAGTTTTGGGTGAACCACGTTAAATTTGTGTGTTATCTGTGTTCAGTATTTTTCTTCTTTTGTTTTCTGCATATAACTGTTTATTCTTATATTGTTCTAGATCTATCAAACCCTAACAATTGGTATCAGAGTGAGGTTTGTTGTTATAGATTGACAAGACTTTTATATTTGAGTGGGAGCAATGGAGGATTCCAAATTTAAGATTGAAAAATTCAATGGCTAGAATTTTCAGTTATGGAAAATGCAGATGGAAGATTATCTGTATCAAAAGGACCTATGGAAGCCATTAGAAGGAAAAGCCAAGACAATGGGGACTATGTCAGCAGAGGACTGGGAGGTCTTGGATAGGAAGGCACTGGGATCTATTTGATTGTGCCTTGCACCATCTGTAACATTCAATATATCAAAGGCAAAAAATGTTGGAACTTAGATAAGTAACTGAGAGGGGAGGGTTGAATCAGTTACTCCAAAACAAATCCTTTGTCCCTTAAATTTCTTAAATACTTTAACACTATTACTCTATTAATTAAGATATTCTTTTGTAACTCGGGTATCAAAGAAATCTTTATAATATCCAATGCAATTATACTTTAGTGATTGAGTACAAAAACATAAAGAATAAAACAAATAACATATGCACAGGTGACACCAAGATTTAACTTGGAAACCCAATATGGTAAAAATCACCAATGTAACTAGTTACTATTTTTCACTCTTCTGAAGTGAGCCATGTTAGGAGCCAACCCTATTAAAGGTTATAATAACACATTGTTAGGTGTGACCTTGTTAAAGGATTTAATCACCCTGTTAGGTGTGACCTTGTTAAAGGATTTAATCACCCTGTGAGGAGTGGCCTTGTTAGAGGTCTTCAACACTTCAACATAGAAATGCTACCTTGTGAGAGGATTTACAAAAAGACTGTTAAGTCTAC
>MU226047.1:249353-262991 GCA_018584345.1 Thuja plicata
CTTCAACATAGAAATGCTACCTTGTGAGAGGATTTACAAAAAGACTGTTAAGTCTACTCTGTTAAGAGATTTGAGATCACTGCTACAATTGTTAGAGAGTAACAATGAATTGACCTATATGTGTAAGCAACTGTCTATTTTGATTTAGATCTCTATTCTGATTATGACTGGATCCTTGCTGATTAGATGTTCTATTGCAGCTCCAAGTGATTTTTACTCAGTCAGAATCCTATATGATTTCTCCTTCACTCTTCATATCATAGAATTCCACACTTCTGCTTTCAATTCCACACTTTCTCTCTCTTTTAAACATTCAATCCAAACTTGACCTTTCATATATATGGTAAGCCCTATCAAGTCAGCTTGAATATACTTCTAAATAATAAATCACAATTTAGTCGGTCTCATATAACCAATTAATTATAGAATGTAAATCATTGTTAGTTGGCTGCCACTGAATGCCTGACCATGACTGAAATGCCACAGTGACTCAGTCAACACTGAACTTCTTCAATACCTGACTGAACTCGGTCAACACTAAAAAAACTCATTCTATTTCACCAACTGTGCTCGGTCTGAATGTAGACATTTGTGTAACATCACTACATAAGTGAAAATACATGTGTAACATCAATGACAATACACAATTGAATAATTGTCTTCAACAATCTCCCTCTTTTGCATTGATGGAAACACAACATGTAATAATACAAAGAATTGTAGAGAAAAAAAAAAAATTCTTTAATGTCTTTAGCTTCATTTTGATTCTCATCCAAAAACTCCCTCTGACATCAAAATCTCCCTCTTACTGTATTATCTTGTGTATTATAGAAAACTCTCCCTCTTTTATCTTTGTAAGGTGGAAAAATGTTGTTAGAACGTGTGGATTCATTTAACATAAAATACCTTACATTTAAATATGTTATGGGGGTAAATAAGATGGTCTCCTTCTATCCTTAGATATGTAAATGAAATATCCAAGTTGATTAACCCAAAAAGGAAGGATCAATGCATAAATGAATCAATCATTTGGGAACAAGAATAAGGAAGGAAGATCTTAAGTACCCCGGTTTGATTTTGTTGATTTGAATGTATTTTAGATTTAGATAGATTGATAACCTTAATTGATTTGAATAGCAGAAATGCACTAACCTTGAAATATTGCAAATCTGAAGAATGTTGTTTTTTGAAGCCTGTGTTGAGTTTCTGGAAAATCCAAGACTAGATCAGGAATAGAAACACAGAGACGGACAAAACTCAAAAATATTTTTATATTTTGAGATAGTTCTAATTTTTACCCTCAAGTCAATGTCACCATTTGCCATAATTTCTAATTTCACCCTAGGTCACAATCAACCTAAAAAGTCTCAGACTAAAATTTTGTTTTCGGATCGCAGAAGTTTGTTGAAAAGGGTATCTGAATCTCCATCCCGATCTGCTATTCTGAACCTGTACCTCCAAGAAAAAGGGTTTGTTTGTTGGGGAGAGGTTTTCCTTGATCAAACCCTGGTTTTAAAATTAACCTTAAATATATAATTTAAATTGCAGAAATAAACAAAGTAAATGAAAAAATTCACCTTGCTCATGTAAAAGTCCTTGTCGAGGATTCGAATCCTTGAATCCACAATTGTGAATGCACCAAATGGATATAGAATTTAGAATGGGGAATGTAGGATGTCTTCAATCAATTTCTTGTAGATCTTCAACACCAATCTTGAATGGGTTCTTGAATTGGAAGAGGCTTGGAGGAATGTGGATGGAAAAATCTTCAACAAGAGGGCTCCATGGAGCTTGAATCCTTCAATGGCCACCAATGGATCTCCTTGATGAAAATGGATTCTTGAGAAGTGCTTGAGAAATGGATGAATTATTCAATGGCTACTTGGATTGCTTCAAATCTTTCTTCTTCACCTTTGGAATTCACTCTTCAAGTCTTGAGCTCTTGCAATTATGCTTAGTTGATTATGATTATCAAGTCTTAGAGAGAATGAGAGGAGAAAGCTTCCTTTTATATGAAATTAGGGAACAATCTTCTAGAGAGGCTGACATAGGAGAATTAAATTCTAATTGGACCCATGCCCCTAGAAGAGGACCTATGTTAAATATAATTGAGGATTTGATGTCCCAAAGTTTGAAACAGCCGACCCAGAAGCGAGAATTAACTTTTTCCAAAGACCGACATCTGGAAACCCTGAGATTCTGAAATTTGAATCTCAGGCCTAGAAAAGGTTGATTGTGACCTAGGTCAAGGTTGAGGTCAACCTTGACCCTGAGGTAAAAGTTCTAGTTTCTCAGTCTGGGGTGCCAGAAATAGGTTGGAAAAAGTGGAAATTGGGCATAACATAGGGATAAAGCCATATCAAAGTCAGGAACCCATTCAAGGTGCTTGAAATGACCCCAAACCACTTACCTAGAAGGCTAAACCAGTCTACCACAGAAGTGCTTCCATTTTCTGACTATACAATCTTATTCTTATGTATTATAGAAAACTCTCCCTCTTTGACAACAGATGCCAAAGACTCCATAAGTTACATATCTTTATTCTGTAAGACTCCATCTTCTCAAATACCAATAGTCAATACTGTTTCACTTTGCAATTGTAATGTTCCTGAAAGTACTAATTTATCTACAATGTGTTCTGATGTACCTGCATCAACTAATAGATCTTCACTGTCACTCAGGTTGATGCATCACTAAACTGTATTTTAGTGAGCTTCAGTTAGGGGAATCACCCCTAGCTTTCCTCTAAAATACAAGAATGCATCCTTAGGTAAAGGTTTGGTGAATATGCCTGCAACTTGTTCTTTTGTATTCACATATTCCAACCTTACTTCTTTATTATGTACCAATTTCCTCAAAAAATGATACTTTATTGCTATATGCTTGGTTTTGGTGTGCATCACATGATTATTTGAAATGTTAATGGCAATGGTGTTGTCACAGTAGATAATAACTGATTCTTTTATTTCTTCCTTCATTCGTGACAACAACTGTTTGATCCATATGATGTTTGAACAGTTCACTGCTGCAACAACATATTCTGCCTTTGTTGTAGACTGAGAGATACAATTATGTTTCTTGCTAGTCCAATACACTAACCTCTTTCAAAGAAATAAATCTCCACCACTGGTACTTTTCCTGTCATCAACACTTCCAGCCCAATCAGCATTAGTGAATGCCTTTAAATCAAAGTTTCCACCTTTCTTGTACCACAAACCATAGTCTTCAGTACCCTTCAGATATCTCATAATTCTTTTGATTAACATTAGGTGATTATCTCTGGGATTAGCTAAAAATCTTGCAACAATACCAACTTCTAATGCAATATCAGGTCTGGTGTGAACAACATATTGCAATTTTCCAATCATGGATCTGTAGTTGGTATGATCTACCTCTTTTGAATCATCATCCTTGGATAATTTATGTCTAGTACACATGGGTGTTCCAATAGGTTTGGAATCTTCCATACCAAATTTCTTAAGTATTTCCTTGATATATTTTGATTGAGTAATGTAGATACCATCCTTCATTTGATGTACTTGTAATCCAACAAAGAATTTGATCTCACCAAACATAGACATCTCAAATTCTTTACTCGTAGCTACAGATAATGCTTTGCATAGGTCATCATAACCAGTGAATAATATGTCATCAATATATCTTTGCTAACAATATTTTGTTCGGTGGTCCTTCTTTGATGTACAGGCTACTATTATCATTGGTTCTCTGAAATCCAATACTTACTAGATAGCTATGCAGTCTTTCATACCAAGCTCAGGGTACTTGCTTCAGTTCATAAAATTATTTGTGCAGCTCGCAAACCATATTCCTTCTGCTAGGATCAACAAATCCTTCAGGTTGTTCAATGTAGACTTCTTCTAGGATTCCATTCAGAAATGCAGATTTCACATCCATTTGATATACTTTATATCCTTTATATGCAGCATATGCCAGAAGAGTTCCAACTCCTTCAAGTCTTGCAACAGGAGTAAAAGTTTTTAATTTCAGCTTGAATTGTTACTTTTTGAGTTTGTGTTGCTCCTTGCACTTGACGCTGTATTGGTGGAGACTGGAATAATCTTGTAATATCTTCTACACTTGGTGAATCTTGATTTTTTGATCCTTCTTTCTTGCCTCGCCTAGGCTTTGGATCAAACTTTTTCTCTTGTAATTCTTTCACTCCTGGAGTGGATCTTAAGATTCTTCGATGTACCTCAGGCGAGAATGAATTAATATGCTCCAATATGCAGTCTTTTTTATTTTGTCTCAAAGTTGTCAGAGGCTGTTGATTCCTCTAGATGATCAATGATCTTTGAATAGATGCTTCAATTCTTTGAGATTTCTCTTCTTCTTCTTCCAATAGAAAGCTCACTCGCATATATTCAATTGCACTTCTCTTAAGTTTCCAAGCAAGAGAGTTTAATCCTGTGATGATGTCTTCTTTGTCGCCTCTGAATCAGAGATTTGGTTGCAGGACTAGTATGATGTCTCTGTGTGATAGCACCATCTTGATTCATGATGCAAAATATTTCTTGAGCAACACACAAGGGGCCTTATGTTTACATTAAATGAGACAATTTTGAATGGTGCTAGATGTGGGAGCTGTAGACATATATTTCTATAAAGCACTTTTTTTTTTGGGGGGGGGGGTTTCACAAATATGCGGAAAGAAAAGAGAGTAGGGTTAATAAATTATATTCAACTCCTAAGGGTAATGACAACAATAGATACTATTTTGATGGACAAATTTCAAAAAAACCAAGCTCCACTTCACTAAGATAAACTACAACTCTGCAAGAACTAGTGCAATCTTCAATGGGTTATGCAAATAATTTTCATACCACAACGAACACCATCAAAAAAAACAATGCACATTGAATGATAGAAGCTAAGATCAATAAAAGTGAGGGCTTAGGCTAACTTTACACAACTACTTACAATCAACAAACCATTAAAGTATGAGTCGTGGAATTCACCAAACATCATTACATTCTCCATTGAAATCAAAACACTTTATCTAAGAAATCTAATTTAAATGAGGGAATAATGAAACCACGCAAGAACCAAAGGACTTCAAGAAATCACCTTAAAACCAACAATGAAAACTCTATTATTTTGGTAGCTCCTAGCAACAATCTCAGAACTCGCTCCTTACAAATGAGAAATGAGGTCTTTATATAGGTCCCCGATTACAATGAATGACCCATATTGAAATAATAACCGCTTCCCAGATTGTGCCACCTTGGCCCTAATTATGCTTAGGGAAATAAGAGAGAATCTACATTTAGTTTATGAGTCCACATTAACCAATCAGAAGAAAGAACCATTTAGTGGGTAATAAATGCCCACTATGCATTTCCATTCAGTAGGAGAGTGCAGCGAAATAAGTGCCCACTATGTATTAAATGTTCTGTCTTCCCATAATAGCATGTCATTTCCTTTCTTTCAATGTAGAGAATCTAGACATTTCAACTTTGGAAGGTGATTGAGAACCATCTTTTGTTGACCATTCTTTCATTGCTGGAGTTTTTCATACTTGAATTGGATCTCAGGAACTTGAATGTCTTGAATTGGAATTCTTCCTCTATTTTTCATGACTGAGATCTTTGGATTTTCTAGAGGAACTTCAAGGTGTTGTACTCTTCCCTCTTCTTTTATACTCAAACTTTTGATCTTTGAACCTTGAACTGGATCGCTTGAATCTTGGACATATTCAACACTAGAACTGGAATTCTAGGTCTTGAATGTCTTCATTGAACGTCTGCAACTAGAATTCTTCCTCTTGCAAGACAAAATAAATGACATAAGAGCATTGGAAGAATTAAAGTAGATTAATCCTGTTACTTGCAAATTTTGACTTTGGAGAAGAAAAATTTGAAAATTTTCTATAGAATCTCCACTCTCTCACTAGAAAGAGATTTTCTCTCTCTTCAAGAAATTCATGTCTTCTCTCTAATTTTTCACTCACTGCAAAATTTTCTTCTCAAATTTATAGTCTCTCTCTCTCTCTCTCTCTCTCTCTCTCTCTCTCTCTCTCACTCAAATAAATTTCCTCATCATTTATCTTCATCAATGTGCTTTATTCATGGGTGTGCATTTCAAAGGGGCTGGAATTTAAATTTTCCATCAATTATATATTTCCAACACTTAAATATTTAAATATTGGATATAAAATTTATTATATAATTATTTTTTCAAAATGATTCCCAAAAAAATGATTTATCTCCATTTTGTCATTTTCACAAAGTTTTAATATTTATTAATTAAATATCAAATATAGAATTCAATATTTTATTTAATTTTTTACTTAGCTTCCATTCTCAAATTGAAATTTGGATTCCATCATCATTTGTCAATTCCATGATTCCATAATGAGTCACGATTATTCATTATCAACATCTTCAAAATTTCCAATATTTTACATCCTAAAATTATCATGATATCCACATCTTGATGTAAATGATACTTAGGAGGAGGATTTAAATATTTATTCCATTTTAATCATTCCCCTCAATTTCTCCTTAGGAAGAGCCTAATTTATTTCTCCCAAAATTTTCCTTGAGCACAAATTTACTACCATCGTGGATTTCTTTAACCTTATAAAACTTCATTTATATAAACGTGTGCTATGAGCGCAATGAAGGAATTTAATCTTTTGATTTTCCTATGGCTATATGATTTTTGCGCTACGAGCGCATTTATACCTCTTTCATGGATTTCTCACCTCTCAAAAATTCCTTAACTTAGTGAGTTTCACTCTCTAAGCATATTTGGGTGGACTTCACAGACTCTTCTTCATCACACATTCGTTGACTTTTCCTGAATTGTGCTATGAGTGCATTTGAAGACACTAGACAGATTTTCAACCTTCAAACTTTCCATGACAAAAGGCTTTTCACACTAGGTGTGTTTGAGGGGGGTTCGTGGATAGTTCCCTCATTCAATATTCCTTCACACTCATTGTTTTGCACTAGGTGCGTTTGGGTCTCCATGAGGGACTCTTTTTCTCACAAAGTTCCTTCATTCAGATGAAATTTATCTTTGACAACATTCTTGAGCTTCCACCTTGGAATTATATGTTTGGTCAAGTTTCTTCCTACACCAACGATAAGCACCCACGGGTTTTTCACTATTCTGACATGCTCCTTGCATCTTTTAGGCTTTCCTTTGCATGATCATGATTGAGTTGGGTTTGTTTTAAGACCGGCGGTGGAGGACATTTCCTTGACCAACATGTATTTGTGCTCATAGTGTGTTTTAGGCCTCGTGGAGGAATTTTAGAATCCACATTCTTTCCTGTTAGAAATAGTAATTACTGAGAGCAGGGGGGGTGAATCAATATTTCACAAACTTTTTCTCAAATATGGATATAATTAATTAACTTCAAACTTGCATATGAAACTAAACTGAATATACTGAACAACAAGAAAAACCATAATACAGATGAACTCATAACACCATAATTGTTATCGAGGAAACCCTGGCCAAGGGAAAACCCCAATGGGGATGGTACCCACAAGATGATCCACTAATAAAGTATCTCGCAAAAGATATTAACCCTATTAGGAGTCTATTACAATTGTAGTGATCATTGCCCTTGTTAGAGGACTAGGCCTTGTTAGAAGCCTCAACTATGTTAGGAGTTGGTATTACAAAATAAGACTGTATGCAAGGTGAGCCCATTGCCCAAACATACAATATACAATACTAGTCATGTTGATATTGTGACGAATGATCATGTAGTGGATGTTGATATGGTTGATTTTAGAGGTTGCCCTAAAACACATGTTATAAGCGGTTGAGATGTATAATGTATTGTAATGTTGGTGTATGATTTTGCTAGATAATAAGAAAGGTTGGATGGCTGTGTAGGTGCACATAGCCCAGGTTTTGGGTGAACCATGTTAAATCTGTGTGTTATCTGTGTTCAGTATTTTTATTCTTTTGCTTTCTGCATATAACTTGTTAGCTCTTTTTCTTGCAGCGCAACCCTAAAATGATAGTATACTTATATACTTGAATGCAAACTTCCTTTTATGCAAGAGAAAGACTAATTGATGAGGTATTTGATAATACTGGGGATACCTATTATCACCTCCTTCTTTTTTGAGCTCCACAAACTCAGGCAGGTATTACCTATAATAGATTATTGATTCTTCAGTCAATATATTTAGTGGACTAGTTCATTCACTAGTTTGTTACTTCTGACCTCACTGTAACAACTTATAAAATACCTTGGAGATTGCAATGATTAATTTAAAATAGAGTACTATAAGCCAGGCTATGGTCTTAATAACATGAACCAATGAGATAAGGATTTTCATCCTTCTTCCTTTTGATTTTAGGAGGGTCAACCTAATGATCCTCTCTTCAAGGAATCAGCAAACTGAACTGTACCCTAAGAATACAATCACTTGAATGGAATTATTTTTTTTGCAGTGTATATGATTAAGTAATTTGAAAATATTAGATTGTATATCAATTACTTAGAAAACAAAAAACCAGTGCCTAATCCTTAGGCTATGAGGCAATATCTTGTATAAATCTACAGTAAGGTAATCAATAAAACATTTGCAACAAAGATAGAATACCTTATATACTATCCTCTTCCTACAACTTTATCATCAAATCCTCAAACTAATGCTATGTTCTCTAGGGTTACTTGAAACAATTTAATCCTTCCTTGAAGGAACTTACAAGTAACTGCACAATCACCTTATGATCAGTGTGCTTAAATGCCTTATAGATAAACACACAAGAACTATAACATAAATGTAAAGAGACAATTCAGATGCAAAAAAGAGATTGCAAAATATTTATATTGATGTCTTAAAACTTTGAATACATATAGATAGACAAATAGTACAAAGGTTAAGACACAATTTTCAATCTGCGCTGTAATTCTATTAAAACTTCCAACTCTCTCCTTTATAAAATGGTTACAATTACATACTTACAGTCTCAAATCATCTTGGAATCCTTAAGACAAAGATGCAACAAGCTTTGGATGATTTGGAGACCTAACCCTAAAAACATAGAAAAAGACAAAAGACAAGAAAACACAAAGCGGTGGGAGGACAAAATTGAAGAATAAGATCTGATATTTCTTTGTCTTCTTGTGGATGTTGGCACCTTTGTCTACATATATTCAGGATAGTATCTGATAATTGTAATAAGATTTAGTGACCGCCAATACACGCTAGCCTACACTAATCTCTTCAAGATTACTAACCTTCATGTGCTCATAGATCAGGTGCCATGTGTCCCCTTTACTCTTCATCCATGACATCCAAGTCAACTGTGTCAGGCTTCTTTTTCTTGGGCTTTGTCATGATATCCCATGCAATCACATCTTCCTCTTTAGGCCACTCAAAATTCTGAATACTTTCCAGTTGAGCCTTCTGCCTTTCCCACCTAGCATCTGTTATGATTTTAACATTTGTGATGAACTTATTGCAATTTGTTTCTTCCTTTATTTCCTCGTCTAGAATTTTTTTGTACCTCTCCATATCTAATTCTCCCTGATTAGATACATAAATGTCCTTATTGGGAAGCACACTATCAAATTATGAACTCCATAGCCCTAATGACTTGATTTGATCATCCCCGGTTCTAATGGGGGGTATAAAACTATTATAACTCACCCCAAACATTTTTAACCTCGCCTCAATTTGATTTGCTTTTCCTTTGAAAAAGGACAAGGTGGCCCCAATTTTATCTATCTTTGTACGAACCATAGTTACTATTTCTGGCAAATCTGACCATAATGGTTGCACTGATGCCAACCTCTCAAAAAGTGATGTCCTACTAGACCAGGTTGAATAGTAACGATTCAAAATTGTCAACAAATTAGCAACCTCTACTTGAAGGCCTGGCAACCTGCCATAAGCCCCATACACCACATCAATCTTATCTTTGATGGTATTAATTATATGCTGCAAAATTGAAGTCAATGCCTCCAAAACAACATTATTATGCTCTGTGACTCCTAGCTCTATTCCAGCAAGTATATCCCCTGTATCTTTTGTTTGGATTTCAACATCTATCACTTCTTTTGGCTCAACAGGGACAGGTTTTGTTATTTCTAGTAACTTTTTAGTTAACTCATCTATGAGTTTCTCTTGTTCTTTGATCTTTACCAATGCTAGCTCCCTATTTTTAACAATATCACTAGTATCACTAGTGAGTTTTTGCAATTTTTCTGATAGTTGGGCTATCTTTGCCTCATTGAGCTGAGAAAAGTGTGTCAGTACTTGGGATATCTCTAAATCCCCTATATTTTGGAGTGTCCATATGATCTTATTTCCTTCCATCTTTTCTTGAATATTTAGAAGGGTTGGCTTTTGAACTTTAGGAGCTAAGCTCCATATTGCAAGTGCTTGAGATTTAGGGTTATATCCAAACCCTCTGATCATATCCCCAACCTAAGTCTCTGATGAAAATTTGACATCAAGTTGCCTTCTTATTTGATCAATTATAAAGGCTGAAGACAAATCCCAGCCTTCCACAAATAATATCCCATTGGCCTTGACCAATTGTCTTGCCTGTTCTAGTGTAATTTCCTCAGATTCAGGATCATAATCCTGCAATGTTTGTAAGGCTTCCTGAGTGACCGAATCACCACCTGCCAATTGCAACTATTTTCCAACTTATTGTTGCTTATTCCATATGAGGAAATCCTTGAATTCTCTTTTCTTAATGAAGTTTTCATCCTTGAGGAATTCCTCTTGATGCATCAACCTCTCATCTGTACATGACCTAAGAGGTAATTCTTCCTCTTCTTCTATATCCTTTTGCAGTTTTTTCCCTGCCCTGATCTGTTTTCTCAATAAATGATCATAGGGCCTATCTCCAGTTATCAGAGCTCCAATTCTACTTGTCTTCCTTTTCCTAGAAGTTTCCCTTGTTTCTATTTTTTTTCTCTTTGGTGGGGGTTCATTTGTCACTTCCTTCTCTGGGACATTTGTTAGGTCAATGATATCCTCCCCCTCAACTATTTGATAATCTAGATAGGTAGTAGGTGAAGGATAGCCCTCATTGCTGTCATCATCATACTCTGACTCAGATTTCTCTAGTTGACCTTTCTCAGGAACCACTAATGCATCTTCTAATTGATTGCATAGGAGAGTATGAGATTCAATCATAGCATCTAACCTTTTCAAATAAGGCATATCAGGGTAGAAACCTCCAAACTTCATTACTTTTGTTTTCACCTGCCTCTCCAGATCCATAAGTTCATTGAACTTAATTTCTCTTTTGTCCACCTCCTCATCCTCCAGAATATTTCTAATTAAATCCTCCTCCATGCATTCTTCATGTTCTTTTGTGTAGGGGATGGTTGGTGTCTGCAATTTCTTAGCACTAAGAATGAAACCCTTTGTATCAACATATCTATGCAGGGAAACATTCATCCTGTAATGATTCATCTAGTTATTTACTGGGTCTAGAGCCTTCTTCCCAATAGTAAAATTATAAATCTTAAATTTCCTTAGGGTAAAAGTATCCTTCCTTTGTGGTGCCAAATGCTCTTTATTTGTCAAAATGAGCTTCCTAATGAACTCCATTGCAGCTATCCTCGATGGCACGTAAAATGGTAATATATTGGGAGGGTGGGTACAACCATATACCCTTATCAGTGTGAAGTTCTTCTCGTAATAGAAGTCTCCCCAATTATGGTCTCCTGGCCACTTATCAAGATATTGGCAGGGCCTCAACAGTTGTATTACCTTAACAGGAAACCTAGCCTTATCAACACCTAAGCATTTAAGAATTGGATAAATTATCCAATTTTCAAAGGTACAAAACTCTTGTTCCCTAGAGATATAGTTCCACACTCTGATCCAGAATTGAACAGGGTTGGCCTGACCATGGTGAAACCTGTGTGGTTGCAGAAACTGAAAATTCATCAATGGAAAATTGTAGTATAGGATCAAATGCATAAGGACTGAATAATGCATAAATTTTGGATGATCCTTCTTTCTCTGTATGTCTACAAACCCCTGGTGCATTTGATCAATGATATACTGGATGTATTCATAATTAGAAGTGGTATGGAGGCTCTGCATACCCAGCACCATCATCAAAATATCTGAGGTGATTCTCTCTACTCCAGCATCCTTTCCAAGCACTCTGCATAGTGCATATGCTATATATTTGATGTAGAAATTCAGGTCTTTATAAAAATATTGGGCTTCTCCTGGCATGGGTGCAATGTAGGATTTCATTTTCTTAGGAACATGATGTTCCTTAATCAACTTGGCAGCAATGCCAGACTCTCTTGTATACCTATTTTCTAGGCTCTTCAAGTTTATTTCGGTGGTCATGGGGTAGTATACATTAAAGGCCTTCATGAAAGTATTTCGGTCCAATGTGAGCAAGGGGTTTCTAACATCCCTCTTAATTGTTTTGGTTAGAGGATCATATCTACTGGCCAATTCTAATATGAAAAATGTAGACACCCAAAAATGGACAGGCTTGCGACTTTACATTAAAAACACTAATTTTCATCTATTAATTAATAGTTTTTTAATCATTAATTAATCATCTATTTTCCTCTAAATTCATTCCCTAAATCATCTAATCAAATTTCAAAAATTAATTAAATAATTAATTTTATTTAATTAATTAACCTTAATTGATTAATTACCATTAATTAATTAATTAAATTCAATTTCCTATAGTTTAAATTCAAATAATTAAACTTACTAATTAAATTAATTTCAATTAAATTAATTTAATTTCATTCAATAAAGCAATTATAAATCAAAAAGAATTCAATTATCTCACATTTTGAAAATATTAATTAAATAAATGAATTAAATATTCATTTATCTTCAAAGAGATAACTCCAATCATCTCACATGGGTTACTCCACCCATCTCTCCAGTCCACATGGTTAACTTCACCCACCTCTTCAGTTCAAAAAGGTAAAGTCACAATTATCTCTTTAGTCAACCAAACTCTATCTCCTCTTTACCAATTGAAGAGGTGGAGTTTACTGATGGCTTCTCTAGTTCCTTTTAATCTCAACCATTCATCTCCCTATCTCTGGGATTGATCTCAACCGTTCATATCATCACCAATTCCTATATAATAAACCCTTCATAACCATTTGAAGGATCCAGGATTTCAAGCTCTCGTGCGTCATTACTATGTTATTTTGGTTCTAGCATTCAAGTCATCTTGCGATCACACACCCATTTCAATTAGCAAATTCTTGACGCTTCTCAAGTTATAGACGCTGCCCCGCCAATACTGAGCATCAAGAACAACGTTTCGGAAGGAGTAGAGTGGTGCAGGAGCACCCATGAAGACACCTAATGTAACCATAGATCCAATCAAAGGAAAAGGGTCAAATTCATCCCTAAATGTAAATTGGGATATATTAGGCCCAATAATGACCATTTGTAATAAGGAATGCAGTGGAATAATGTTAAGTCCTATTTGTTCAAGTAGAGGACTAGGACATCAAAAAAAATTATAAATTGGGCCAATAGTGCCCTAAGGGTCTAATTAGGATTTAGAAGTGTCTAAGGGATTAAATTAGACCCTAGAAGTATAATCAAATAAGTTTTAAGAAATTAAAATAACAAAAACACAAGTTAATAATTCAAATGTTTGAATATTAACGGCTAGTTG
>MU226047.1:263041-302874 GCA_018584345.1 Thuja plicata
AGTTGTGTTTTGGTGGGAAAATATGTTTAGGAGTTTTAAAGAAGTTGTAATCACTTCCAACCACTTGGGATTGGTTGTGGAAGTTATAAAATTTGTTATAAACACCCAGGAATGATTGGGAAAAGGCCTGGTACGAATTGGTGAAGGAGAATATGCAGATTTTCTTAGAAATGCAATAAAATTCTAGAATTTCATAACTTCCTTTGCATATTTTGATATCTTATTATATTTTCTTCATTGTTGTGTTGTTGAAATGTATTGAAGGATGTATTTGAAGTTGTTTTGATTCATCTTAAGTGATTTTTTTTTCATTGAAGTTTCAGTTACATAGTATAAGTGTTGTAGATAGTCATTTTCACATTGTTTTTCTCAAGCAAATTGGTGTAACCATCCCCTTTCTGTTCTAACTGTGACTTGGGGATGGATTTCTGATATGTATCATATGTAATTATGCATAATAATTTAGGAATAAGACAGAGAATGTAGTTGATCATCCATTTGGGCAAGTTGGAGTGCTTGGGTGCATGAAAATGCATGAAATTTGATGCCATAAGTGTAGCAGCGAGAGATCGGGCTTAAGGAGGCCATGTTTTTGTTTGAAATAGAAAAATTACATGTCAAATAAGTGGTGAATCTTGAAGGAGGGGTTTTGGAAGTGAGTTTTGCGTCATTTTCTAGAAGGCCCTAGTTTTTGGAGCCATTTGGTGAGGGATTTTGAGTTTGACCATCTAGGAAGTTTCTGGGTGAAAACCAATGTCATAATCCTTTATTTTGGGACATAAATAATGACTACTGAAAGTTATAGTGTCTGGGGATGAGTATTTTTTGTAGTTTCTTTGTAAAGTGACCCAATTAGGCCTAGTGGCAATACTAGAATCAGCAATTTTATGCACAGTTGGTCCGAAAGAGTAATACTCCATTTTCACATATGTTGTGTAACATCCAAATGGGTATTTGAATCCACAATTTAATTTTCAACTATTTTGGAAAGTCTGGTCCAAAAGTCCAAAAATCAGAAAAAATAGGCTACTAGGAAGGGTTGCTTAGGTGTTTGGCTTGTTTGGAGAAATATGATCAAAGGGTGTAAAGGGAACTTAGAACCTATCTAAAGGAGTTTATCTAGTGGTTTTAATGCCTTTAATAGACTTAGTTTGAGTATTTAATCCTTTGAATTCAATTAAGCCCATATGAGCAAGTGGAATCCCTTGGGTACATTGTGAAACCTTGGGGTTGTTATACAAATGTGTAGAGTCTTGTTGTCCAATTTGTGGAGTTATTTAATCATCTACATCAATTGGTATCAGAGCAAGTAAGAAAATTGGGAGGAAGGTTAGGTGTGTATGTCTGAGGAAGAGTGTGAAGAGTTTGAAGAAGAGGCTCCAAACATGCCTCCAAAGATGACAAACACGGAGCTTGCTAGGATTGTGATGGAGCAAGCAGAAAAGAATAAGAGATTGGAAGAAGTCATTGAAAGGTTAACCAATCTTTTTGAGAAGAGGGTTTTAGACCCTTGTGATGATGAAGGTGAAGCAGAATAGGAACCTGTTGAAGAAAGGTTGGATCCTGAGGATGCTATACTAGTAAAGATCCTGAAGGCAGTTAAAGGAGGAGAATCCAAAGTCAAAATAGAGATTCCAATGTATGATGGAAAGATGGATGAGGAAGTTCTCCTTGATTGGTTCAGTGTTTTTGAGAACCACTTTGACTGTGAGGACATTAGAGACAAGCATAAGGTTTAAATTGCAAAAGCAAGGCTTAAGGGTCATGCTTTGTTATGGTGGGACTACCTACAAGCAGAGAGGTGGAAGAAAAGCCTACCAAAGATCACATCATGGCCTAGAATGATGGATAAAATGAGGTAGAAGTTTCTACCTGAGGAATACAAGGTTCAACTCTTCAAGAAGATTCAAGGGTTGAAGCAGAAGGACATGGATATCCAAAGGTATACAGAGGAATTCCACAAGCTTGACATCAGAGCCTCTCATGATGAAGATGTGGAAGAGAAGGTGGCTAGATATCTTTGAGGGCTGAGGTACAATATCCAAGATGAAATGAGCATGGCCACACCAAGGACTCTTGAAGATTGCTACAAGTTGGCAATAAAATCAGAAGACAAGCCTAGAAGAAGGCAAGAGAGGCAAGGAAATTCAAGAGGGTAACAAAACAAGGGCAAAGGAGTAAATCCAAGCCAAGGACAGAATGAGAAGGGTAAAGAGAAAGTCACAGATCAGAAAGGAGACAAAAGAAGTGGTAAAGGAAAGAGCTTCCATGGAAAGTGTTACAAGTGTGGTGAAGAAGGGCACCCATTCTACAAGTGTCCTAAAAGAGAAGCCAAGAAAAATGATAAGAGGGTCCAATTAGTCCAAGGAGAAGATGACAATAAACAACAAGAGGAAGAAGAAGTACACCATGACTATGCATATCCTGAAGAAGGTGAGTGTCTCTTGATGGGAAGGTCACCTATTCAACATATACCCAAGGTATCTATATTTTAAAAAAATGTAAATGCTATGGAAAAATATGCAAGGTTATCATAGATTCTAGTTCATTTGACAATCTAGTGTCCTATGATATGGTAAATAAGTTAAACTTACCTAAATTCCCTATTGGTAGACCATATAGAGCCTCTTGGGTCAGTAATGATCAAAATATTGTGATTAAGGAGAAAGCATATGTAGACTTTTCAATTGGGGGTTATGTTGATAGGGTTATATGTGATATAGTTCCCATGACATGTTGTCACATCATCTTAGGAAGACCATGGCAGGCTTTAAGGCAAACCATCCATTATGGTTTGAAGAATGAGTATGTAGTGCACAAGGAGGGAAGAAAGTTCACTCTTAAACCTATTCCAAGTAAAGTAGAAGAAGTTGGTAGCATCATTGTATTTGGTGAAAAAACATATGTTGATTTGCAGGTTCCAAGGTATGAAAATATGGTGACTATAGAGCAGCAGCCTAAGACCACTTTATTGGTCTTGAAAGATGAGTTTCTGGACAGTCATGAGACATTGACTATGAAACAACAAACAGGGCATGAAGATGGTGTCCTCATTGGCACAATGTGGTGTCCTTTGGAACAAGAAATGAAGAAAATTGTAGAGGTTTCATTGAAGGACACAAGGAGGGGTCTATTTGATCCTCAAAAGGAGTTTCAAGGGCAATTTGTGAAGCCACAAGTTCATTGTCCACAACAGCAAATTGGCAAGCATGATGACAGATTTCAAAATGAACAATATTATTTCCTTGTTTCTAACCCTTTGAGTGCAGGTTTGAAGGATAGAAGAAGGGAGTTTCTATCAGATCAAAGGCCTGATCAAGGGAAGAGAGGAAGACCACCTTCAAGGAGGATGGGTGGAAGGAATACCAAGTCCCTTAGTTCTTGGGACAAGAACTTTTTCCAAGGTGGGGTGTATGGTGCAGGAGCACCCATGAAGACACCTAATGTAACCATGGATAAAATCAAAGGAAAAGGGTCAAATTCATCCCTAAATGTAAATTGGGATATATTAGGCCCAATAATGACCATTTGTAATAGGGAATGCAATGGAATAATGTTAAGTCCTATTTGTCCAAGTAGAGGACTAGGACATCAAAAAAAATTATAAATTGGGCCAATAGTGCCCTAAGGGTCTGATTAGGATTTAGAAGTGTCTAAGGGATTAAATTAGACCCTAGAAGTAGAATCAAATAATTTTTAAGAAATTAAAATAAAAAAAACACAAGTTAATAATTCAAATGTTTGAATATTAACGGCTAGTTGTGTTTTGGTGGGAAAATATGTTTAGGAGTTCTAAAGAAGTTGTAATCACTTCCAACCACTTGCAATTGGTTTTGGAAGTTATAAAATTTGTTATAAACACCCAGGAATGATTGGGAAAAGGCATGGTACGAATTGGTGAAGGAGAATGTGCAGATTTTCTCAGAAATGCAATAAAATTCTAGAATTTCATAACTTCCTTTGCATATTTTGATATCTTATTGTATTTTCTTCATTTTTTTGTTGTTGAAATGTATTGAAGGATGTATTTGAAGTTGTTTTGATTCTTCTTAAGTGATTTTTTTTTCATTCAAGTTTCAGTTACATAGCATAAGTGTTGTAGATAGCCATTTTCACATTGTTTTTCTCAAGCAAAATGGTGTAACCATCCCCTTTCTATTCTAACTATGACTTGGGGATGGATTTATAATATGTATCATATGTAATTATGCATAATAATGTAGGAATAAGATAGATAATGCAGTTGATCATCCATTTGGGCAAGTTGGAGTGCTTGGGTGCATGAAAATGCATGGAATTTGATGTCATAAGTGTAGCAGCAAGAGATTGGGATTAAGGAGGGCATGTTTTTTTTTGAAAAAGAAAAATTACATGTCAAATAAGTGGTGAATCCTGAAGGAGGGGTTTTGGAAGTGATTTTTGGGTCATTTTCTAGAAGGCCCTAGTTTTTGGAGCCATTTGGTGAGGGATTTTGAGTTTGACCATCTAGGAAGTTTCTGGGTGAAAACCAATGTCATAATCCCTTTTTTTGGGACATAAATAGGGACTACTAAAATTTATAGTGTCTGGGGATAAGTATGTTTTGTAGTTTCTTTGTAAAGTGACCCAATTAGGCCTAGTGCCAATATTGGAATCAGCAATTTTATGCACAGTAGGTCCAAAAGAGTAATACTCCATTTTCACATATGTTGTGTAACTTCCAAATGGGTATTTTAATCCATAATTTAATTTTCAAGTGTTTTGGAAAGTTTGGTCTAAAAGTCCAAAAATTAAGAAAAATAGGGCTACTAGGGAGGGTTGCTTGGGTGTTTGGCTTGTTTGGAGAAATCTGATCAAAGGGTGTAAAGGGAAATTAGAACCTATCTAGAGGAGTTTATCTAGTGGTTTTAATTCCTTCAATAGACTTATTTTGAGTCTTGAATCCTTTGAATTCAATTAAGCCCATATGAGCAAGTGGAATCCCTTGGGTACATTGTGAAACCTTGGGGTTGTTATACAAAGGTGTAGAGTCTTGTTGTCCAATTTGTGGAGTTCTTAAAGCCTCTACATCATAGAGAGAAAAAATAGAATCTTCCAGCATCATGGGGTTTTCATTTATTTGTTTTCCTTTCTCTTGCTTGTACATTTTATTGATTACGTTTCAGGTTATTCGTTTTAGTAGTTATTGTGAACTTGATTTATATCATTTGTGAAACCTTTTCTACTAACCCTCACCTTTGGAAAGCTTGGGAACCATGAATCACAAAAGGAGGCATACATTTTGGTGAACCCAACATGAATCAAATAACCCAAATATCTCTTGCATACGACAAACAAGATTGATCAACCATGGCCGTACGGTTGCAAATCTAAAAACCTATCTTTTTCGATATTTGTGTTATTTCACAATTGCTGGTATTTTGCCGCAATCAATGAAACTGTGCCACAATCGATTGGTTTAATACCACAATTGATTGCAGGCTTTCGCATTATTATTCTGTCATCTTCTATCTTCTTTCTTCTAGTACTTTTTCGTAATTTCCCGATCTGTGCCGCAATCGTCATTATTTTGTCACAATTGCCCGATTCGTGCCGCAATTGATAGTGCTTCTCTGCAGTTGTCAGTGCTTTGCTGCAATCGTCATATCTTTGCCACAATTGGTAGTACTTTTTCGCAATCGCAAGAAATATTGTATATCATATCCAAATCCTCTGTCCATTTATTTCTAAACTGACATTTTCTGGTTTTCTGTGCAGGACCAGGCAAATCACCGAGAACAGAGAAGGGTAAGTTATTGTGAGTATCAATCATTCATTGTTTCAAAGTTACATATATTCTCATTTTGAAAGAATCCTTTTTTATACTAACCTGTCTAAACAAAGCAAATTAAAGGGAATTCACTTGTCGGTTTGGGTTTAAAAAGAAGTGCTTGCCAAACATATCACATCTCACATTTCAAATTTGGGCTTAAAATTAACATGGGGACTAAAATTGAACAAAGGGAAAAAAAATCTCTCAAATTGGTGCATTAAAATTGAACAAGCAATCAACACTTATTTTTTTGGCTTAAAATTGAACATTGGTGCTTGTATGGTTGTGTAGCTTAGTTCACATTTCAAACTTTGGAGCTTAATCAATTTATCTTGTGTCTTGAGTTTTGGGTGCACTTGCACATACTGTTAGATTACAAACCTTAATTTTTTTAGAAAGGCCTGTCCGGGGAATGTGCTTCTTCCTCGAAGAACGACCTTAAACCAACAATCCTTTTTATTAGTATATAAACAAGGTGTGAACCAAAGTTCTATCTTATCTAGCCAAGCTCGGGCGAGGTGTGTTGGTAATAGTTTGGATCAGGTGAATATCCCTAAGGACCCAGTGTGATCAACTAGGCTCTTAAGTGAGTCACACACATACAAACTGATTGGAGAGACACCACGGACCCTTACTACAACCTTGATTAATTAGAGGCCAACCCATTTTACCTCCGAACAGGTACCTTATTATAGTGCAAGGGGTTGTAGAATTTCCCCCCAAGATTCCCAACATATGTGTCCCACGGTATTTTTGTAGTGAAAGAGATCTTCACTCCACGGCAACAATACCTGGCAACGGAAAAAATACGGGCACCTACGTTGTGGTCCTTCATGTCCTAGTAGCGTGACAATTATTGTGTGAGCTAATGGACATTCAAGCATTGGGCCTATAACATTGTATTTTGAAGCCATTGACCTAGATTAATCTGACTTTTCATTATTGAGACCTCGTGATAACCTTGCAACTCGAAAAAGTTGTAGAACATACACATTTTTAGTCTTCATTCTTCAAAACACAATATCTGTCGTGTTTGTTCCTTTGATCAATTTCTGAAAACACAAAACAAAATATCCAAACTGTCAAAATGAGTCAAACATGTTAAATCCTAGGGTTGTCAATGTCAACTGTCTTTCAAATCAGAAGCATTGTTCCAAAAATTTCAAAATTGTCAAGCAGTGATACCCATCTCTTAGTCTTTTTGAGATTGTTTCTATTTTACCGCAATTGCCCACATTGTGTCGCAATTGAAGAAATTCTCCCGCAATTAACTTATTTATTTTCGCAATCATTTAGTTTATTACCATAATCGGTAATAAGCTATCGCAATCGATCATTTACTTTACCGCAATCAGTGGAGTTGTACCGCAATTGACCAGAGATACTTTATTCATGTTTTGACCTAAAAACCTTGAAATAATTCTTCATTTGGTGTCCAAAACTAGTGTCTATCCCAGGAAAATGCGAAGAACATTGTGTGAATCTCTAAACATTAAAGATTATCCCTTCTTCATAAAGCACGATTATTGTCAAAAACATTGTTAGTTCAAAAACTCATACTCGAAATACCTTGATCTCATCATATCAAACATCATCATCTTTATCAAAGTGACTTTTTCCAAGGCAAAGGTCGGCAAATCTTATCTTTTTATCATCACCACTTTGACATCAAGCTATATCAAAATCTGTCTTTAGAATTACCCTTGTCCAAAACATAACTCAGACTTCCTCAGAAAGGATCTTCTTCCTTGTTTGCTTTATATCACTTGTTTTAGTTACAAAACCTGGACCACACTATGTCTCAAACACCTCATGGAGGCCTTTACACAAGGTCTAAGGCTAGAACTCAACCTGATGAGTCATATATCAACCAATTCCCCGCTTGGGAAATAGAGCAAGAGAATGATCCTTTCATGAATACCAGTTCTGCTCTATTCATTGAATAACCCCGTGGGGCAGCCTTTTTCAAAGATATCACAGAAGAAGAGCTTGAAGATGTGGAGCAAGATGCTTACTCCATGAAATTAGTTGACGTTGTTTTAGAGAGGAACCCTAAATGTTACTTAGCCATACTAATAAAGAAGGGAGTCAAACTCCCCACTAAATTCAGTGTATCGACTATATGGCCCGAAACCCCTCTTGCAGGTCAAAACACTACTCACCCTCCTCATATACTACCTATTGTATCTCAGATCTTTCCACCATTGGTCTTACCTACATCGATGTAGACTATACCCAGTCAAACCAATGACCCAACCTAGGCCAGCACATCTTCCACTCAAAGTATGACAAGCTCGCAACTAAGTGCACACATGGTCACTAGTATGCCTCCACCTTTGGTCTCATGTCCAGGACAATTAAGCTCTCATACTATGCCTTCCATCCCACCAAACACCAACTATTCTGAAAGTATGTCATTGTTGTAGTCAATTCACACTAGCCTTGGGATCAACACCTCATGCCCACAAGGATCCATCTCTACAGGTATGACTTACAGTTAATACCCACCCAAGGCTACATCTTTGCCCATTTTGACATGAATCCAACCTCTGCAACAACAACCCCAGCTTCAGTTGCCTCAGTTCCAAACCCCACAACAGCAACCCCAACTTTAGCTGCCTCAATTCCAACCTCAGCAACAACAACCCCAGCTTCAACCCCAACCTCAACAGCAGCAATATCTACCCCAACAGTATCAACCCCAGTTTCAATCACAATAGCAAACGCTTCAAAACCCACCATGGGCTACCCATGTGCCCCCATTCACAAATCACTTGATGGGAAATAAATATCAAGCCCCTAGGATGAAATCCTATGTTCCTACTCAAGGGACACAGAGGCGCAGCCTCATACCCACTATAGCATAGAGGAATGTCCTCACACACCAACCTCAATATCAAACGGACATGTTAATGCAACAAATGCAAACCCTTCAAACCCAAATAATGGATATGCAAAATTAGGGGAAAACTAAATCCTATACCGTAGTGGATTTATACCCAATACCCCTTTGACCATTCTCTTCACATGTCTTCGTTCCCAAATCACTGCTCGGTACCAAAATTTGACAAATATAGGGGTAGTACCAACCCTATTAAACATATCCAAGAGTTTTTTTCTAGTTGCTTTGAAGTCACCCATGATGAGACATATTTAATGCAACTGTTCCCACAAAGCTTGGCCGGAGCAGCAATGGAATGGTTCTTGCATTTACCTCATGGCATTCAGTCTTGGGGTGAACTGACTGAAAATTTCATAGCTCACCTCCATCATAACATCGAGCGCAAGGTCAGCATCAAGGACCTTTGCGATAACAAACAGAAGGATGGAGAGTCTTTTGTGAAATTCCTAAAGACATGGATGAATACGGCAAACCGCATAACATATGATGTTCCCGAATAAGACTTGATGGTCATATTTGTTGACAATCTAATTCTAGACATGCTATTCACAATAGAGTTGTAGTTAGCTCCAAACATCACACAACTCATCGAACGAGGATTTTGTTGTGAGCAAAACTTAGTCAAATGGGGAATCCTTGCAAATCCAACACAAATGAATACAAACAAAAATGCAACAGATAAAGCTAAGTGGTGGAAAAAAAAATGTCACTAGTGATCGTGTCATTGATGTGAAGACAATCAACTATGCACAACCCAAGGTGTCACTACAAGGCGCACCTATGGCCAACCCAAAACCCACAAGGCCCACTCAACAAGCATACATCCAGAACCAACCTCTTCCTGTACAAGCAGCCGCTGTGTCAAATAGTCAACAACAGAATCAACGCAGACCACAGTTTCAATTCCAGCAATGAGATTTCACACCATTGGGAGAGCCGATAGAATCATCTTTACACAAGTTGATACAATCAAACACTCTCACTCTCCCAGAAACTAGGGACTTTGAACAAGATGAAAACAAACTAAGGTGATATAATGACAAATATTTCTGTGAGTTTCATCAGGTGAAAGGGCATAAAACATCCAACTGTTACCGATTGAAACATGTTATCCAAGACCTGATTGACACAGGGACCTATTGACGGGGTTTTGCTGACCGGGTCTGCCAACAGTCATAAGTTGTCACCGGGTTCCAGGGAAACCGGCCAACTCCACCTGCAAAGGTTGTCCGGGGGAAATAAATCCTTTAGGCCTTCAAGCACCTGGGTGTCGGGTCACGACGGTGCGGGGCTCGGTTGGGAGAGGTGACTATTTTCGAGGGGGATAGCTGGTTTCTTCAACTCATTCTATCTGGAGATTCGATCAAAGTGAGGTTTCCCCAAGCATTTTATACTTAGAAAATAAAGTGAAAAAGATCCTGCAGGGTTAGAAGCATTTCATCTAACTACAAGCATGCTGAAATGTCCGGAACATCAATAATACTCTGATAAACTACACTAAATACCGAAGAAACACATAACCATTAGCTAGCATTTTATCAGTAGCGGGGGTAAAGAGTTTGTTAATCTACTTTAACATACCAGAGTAAAAGACATAAAGAACATTAAAACATGAAATACCATTAACTCAGAAGCAGGAATGTCAACAACATCATTGCCAAGAATTCTTCCTTCTTTATTAATGTTCCTTCCAGCAAGCACTGGTGCGTGATACAGTGGTGGCTCCAGGGGAGCATCTAACTATTGAGGATAGAACAAAGGAGCATTGAGCTCTGCAACTTGAAAAGAGAAATTACTTTACTATTGCTATGGACAAAAAAATCATTAATTTCGTCGACCCTTGGAAATGGGCCGACCTGCTTATTTATATAACTCTCTTCTAACCCTAACCCTATTTACATCATGTTCCAATAAAATACAATATCTGGGGGGCGGTACTACCTGCACCACCCTACAAAAGACTTGGAGATGGAATAGGTCCGCCATGTTAGAAGAATAAGACAAGGATATACAGCGGAAGAATCAGTCTTGAGAAGAGAGCCAGAAAGGAGAAAGAAGAAAGTAGGTCCCCCGGGGACCGAGGCTACATGCCTCATAAATGGAAAATGTGGCGCCCTATCTACAATCTGCCAGATGTACCTCTGAGTGGTGCCTCAAGAAGACCACCCTGTCAGAAGACCAACTGCCAAGCCGACGCCCCTTGATGTGGCCAACTACCTTCTAACAGCCTTTATTAACCGCTTCTGAAAGTGATCGGTCGGCCCCGGGGACCAGGACACAAATCACTTGAAAGAATACAAAATTTTGGATCCGGGATCCGGGAACTTTCGTCCCAAAAATAATAAAGAATACTTAATGTGAGTTTTCCCCGGCCTTCGGAGAAAGCTCAAGGTTGCTTATTATCGTTGAAGGTTTGGAGGAAGCGGGAAATGCCATCTTCATCTATTTCTTTTAGGCTGGCCCTTCTATGTCGGGCCACTTCAATTTGTTCCCCTAGGTCCAGAACTTTTTCTTTAAATTCATCCACCATCCTCGCGGCGTCATGACCTTTAAGTATCATGCTGGTTAGTTTCGCCATCTGGGCCCCATCTATCCCCTCCGGGGATTGATACTGGGATTTCATTATTTCATCAAAACTCTCCAAAACCGAATCTTCGGGGGTATATGTATCTGTACTAAGGGGATCAGCCCCAAAAGCCTTTATTACAAAAGACTTATATAAGTTAGAAGAATATTTTACAGCATTTACCTTTTCCTGCAAGGACTCTACCAGTTGCTTAGTTACCTCCAATGTGAGGTCAAATCTGGAGTGTTGAGTTCTTACAAAATCAAATGATTCCTCACCCAAAATTTTGGATTTAGAAATTATATCTTCTCCCAAGGTGAGGAGCTCTTCGAGCTCCACCTTCCATGCTTGGTAATTTTTGGCGTCACTCTCCCGCTGCTTAATAAGCACTTCCGCTTGATGAATAACCTGTCGGGCCATGTATAAATTTGGGAGTGGACGCCAGGAAATGCCAGATGTTTCCTATCTACAAGGTGATCCATTTGTCCACTGCCTGGGCCTTCTTTTTCATCATTCGCAGGGAGTCTATGTCACTCTGCGGCAATTCTTCTCAGGTGGAGGCCTCTGGACGAGTGGTATTGATTGGTCGAGCCAGCTCAGTAAGTAACCCCACAAGGTTGGCATTCTTTTCCTTTTCAGCTTTGAGCCTCTGGGCTTCCTTTTCGTATCGGGCCTCCACTGCCCTTGTTGCCTCCTTCAACAAATCTACCTCACCCTGCTTTCCCCTTTTGCCTAGGGATACCTCTGCAACATTGTAGTCTGCGGGGTATGCAGTTGCTTCATCGGCGTCTGGGGGAGGCGTTGCCACAATGGAAACTGTTTCTCCGCCCAGCCTATTTCGAAGAGTGTGAACTATCCAGGCTTTCTTTGCTTTCGGCGGGGCCTAAACTTGGGCCATCATTTCAGCCAAGGAGAGAGGAATCACCGGAGCTGACTGAGCTTTTCTCTTCTTTCTCTCAACCAGCGACTGAGGTGGGAGGGGTGGCCTTCCTGCCAGAGTTTGTTCTCCTGATTCTTTCCCAGTATCCAGTGGTTGTTGCTCTTCAGCGACATGGACCTCATCCATTCCTCTCCCTGCCTCAACTTCTTCTACAGCAATACTTTCTTTGTCAACCTCCATCTCCTCAGTTTTTTCCTCTATACCTATTGCTTTATCTGGACTCTAGTAGGCTTCCTCGGGGATTTCCTCTTCAAGCTTCTCTTCTTCTTGTTCTATTTCTTGTTGTTGTTCTTCTTGTTCTTCTTCTGCCAGGGCTTCTTCCTGTGTTGGCAGTATGGGAGGTATCGGGCCAAGACTTAGAGTTTGGGCTGCTGTGATCACCTGCCCGAAGGTTGCTCCTGGGAGTGGCCCTTGGAACGTGGTGGCTGGGCTTACGGTTATTCTCAAAGGTCTGGTTCCCCCAGTGGATGCCATTTTTTTTCTTGGCTTTAGTTGGTCCACTCTCAGACCTTACATTGCTTGAGCCCCGGAGATAATCTCCAGTTCTGGCTCTTTTTCTTCTGTCTCCTGCTCTTGTTCTTGTGCAGGTTCCCGTTCCAAGTCTTCTGGGTCTACAGCCTCTTGTTCTTTCTCTGGTACTTCTGTCCCTGCTTGTGTATTATCCCCTTGCAAATTCCTAAACTCATCGGTTGCAAATACATCAAACTCCTCTTCCGGAGGGGGACTGGTTGGGACCTCCGCGGGATCTACTTCTTTCTTCGGTTCTGGGGAACTGGAAGAAAGGATCTCTACTTCTCCAGGGAGGGATACCCTTGGCGCTGGTACCAGTTCTGCCTTGGCCTATTTGATGTGCTTCCTCTTCCTCTGGGTAATCAAAGGTGGCCCTGCATCGGCTATTGTTGTTGCCTCCATGGGATACACCCCCGTCGCCTTCACCATTAGGGCTGCCAGTGACGGGGAGGAAGCGGGACAAATTGGTCTGGCCATGAGCGGGGGAGTGGCTAGCCTCGTTATTAACTGCTCCCTCATCTGCTGGGAGGCTGCCATAGATTGCTTGATCTACTCCTGTATGGGGAATTCTTGCGTAGGAGGGGTTGTGTCTATCCCTTTTCCTTTATCAGCGCCCTACGAAGAAGTCCCGGCCCCCGGGGTCAATTTCGGTCTCGATTGTGATGTTATCTTTGGCGCCGGTCGGGGAGCTTGACGAATACTCCCGAGGCACACCCTCTTGAAATAGTCGTGACTTCTCTCAACCACCTCTCGAGTGAAGTCCTCAATCATGGGCCCTTCCTAGGCGGCCCAATCCATTGCTGGTAGAACCATCTTGTCGATCCCCTTGGCCTTGTACTTGGGGTCGATGGTGGGGGCGGTGTCCGAGAAATTCTCTGGGAACCTTCGGAGTCTCAACAATTGCATCATTCCAGCCGTCATCCTGACATAGTGCCAGCTTCGCACCTCCACATCATCTTAGCAATCTACCCAGAAGTCCTCCATATGTATTAGATGGGGCTCTGAAGCCCGGGGCATTACCGTTGCTATTTTTCCATGCGGATCAAAGTTTTTCCGCGCCATATAGAATTCCTGCAAGTTATAACTTTTTAGCTCATTGTCTGCCTCCTTTGCGGTGGCCAGACTACAGGTGTAGTTCCCACAGGTGATTGGGAATGGGACGTTGGGGACCTTCTTGAGGGAAAAGAAGGTGTGCAACTCCATCATTTGCCGGCAGTATTCCAACAACACGATCTTGTCCCCGCAATGCCTAGGCAACAAGTAGGGTTTCCCAGAGAAGCCCGCCACCCTAATGTAAGTATGCTGCTGGAACTGAATATAGTAGTGCCCATAACTACTGACTAGATTCATCGCCTTAGTGGATAGGCAGTATCTGGCATCTCGGGTGGGTGTAAGCAAATGGTAGTAAACGAACGCATCGTTTACCCGGCAGAAACTGGGGAAGCTGGCCTCCCATTGAATTTGTGGGAAATGGTCCCACGGTGCTTTTTGATCTGGGCCAATCTCGAGCATGCCATTTGTAAGTAGGTCATTGGAGTGGGGCCTCTGTTGTGCTAGGGCCCTAAAAACATAAGAAGACATATAGAACTTCTTCTTCTTGCCCAGCTGAAGGAACTAGGAGTCGAAGTGATTAGAGATTATTGCGGCCCAGTCGAAGAATTCTCCCTTGGTGGAGATGCTGAGAAGGAAATAGTACATCCATTTGGAAAACTCCTAGGCAGAGGGCTGCCCAAATACCCAGGCCAATGCTATTATCCCCATCTGGATGCTCTCCTTGAATTCAGAGCGGGGGATTTCTATCTTCATCCTCTTTGGGTCCCTCTTTGGGGCCTTAAGCCAGTGGGTATTCATGTACACCTGGGCAGCATCCTCCAATTGTGTAAACTGTTCCAAGGCATCAGTCCTTGTAACTACTGTGGCTCTGTCGAATTGTAGGATTCCCAATCCCGCCCGGAATGTGTCTGGGTCGAGGGATACCAGAGGAGTGGGGTATCCTGTGGGTTCTGTGGCTCCAAGCATGACGACCTGGACGGAAGAGTTGTAGTTGGCAGCCAGTGTTAGGATAAGCTCCGGAGACTGCATGAAGCACGGGAAGTAAGCTGCCCGGAGGATCCTGGACCCTCCGACGTTGATCGCTAATGGATCTCCAGCCTGTCGCTGGATGTACATCACTTTTACTATGGCCTGCATCTCTGCCCATGTTCCGACGCTGGTGTCGGTTATAAGTTTAACCTTGGACTCAATCTTTGAGCCCGTGATGATGTTGTTCTGTACGAACTTCATGGTGAGGGGCAGTTTCTCCAGGGCCCTCTCCATCTTGGACTTTGTTGCTGCCCTAGTGGCCGTTGAGGGAACTTATGGACTTCTAGGCGGGGAGGAGGCGGATGCTTCAGACATGATTGATAGATGAATTTTGAGAACCTGCAAGGCAAAGCGACCGTCAGAATATTTTTATCACAATAAGATAGTTACTCCGGGGTCCGGAGATCTTACAACTGCGACGTTTGCTTTTCCTGAAAAGTTAGTTTTATGCAAAGATATCCAAAAAGCAAAACAGATGGTAGACTTATAATCTTATTAAACATTCGGGTCCGGGGATTTTATCACACTGGGTAAGGACATAGGATGGATGATGGTAGGAGACCCGAAGCCTGGAAAAGTGACCGTTGGTGAGGACGTGTAAAAAGCCAAGTCATCGAGCCCACGTGGGCGCCATGTGCGGAGGTATTAAATGGAAGTTATGGCGATGACGGCGGAGCCAACTATCCGAACGCGTGAAAAGGGAAAGCCACTTGGCTGGAATTGATTGTGCGCATGGGATATAAATGATGTTCTGACAGACTCCAGGGAGGAGAGAGAAAAATGCCTGTTTGAAACCAGCCGAGAGCCAAGCTTCAAACAGGTGGTTTTCTGCCTCGAAGCGAGCTTGAAGGCAGAAAACCAGGCACAGGGGTGACTCAACCAACCTGTCAAGCCGCCCGGAAGGATATACATGGAGCTGAGGGATATATATAAAGAAACAAGGAGATATATACATAGACTATATACAACTATATACATATGTACATGAATATACAATGCAGGACGACGCCCACAGGAAAGCCAGACAGGGCAAAAACACACTATCTACAACTATCTACAGCTATACACATATTTACAGATGAACCACCTCTGCACAGAGGGCGGACAACCCTCTGGTAGAGAGTCGACCCACCAACAAGAGGCAAAACTAGAAGACAACAAATCAGACACGACAGAGAAGAAAGGCAAGACGGGGCAAACAAAAACCAAACAGAACCAAAGAAAACCAGAAAGCGGAAGCAAAAATAGAGAAACAGAAAAGCGGAAACACCTACCTGAGAATGCAGAAGACGGAGGAAAGGAGGATTTACCATAGGAGTTCTGCAACAGCTTGAGTTATCTGACGGCCAGAGTCGCTACCACGAAGCACTTGCACTTGCCTGAGAATGACTGAAAATGTTAAGCGATGATTACTGTAAACTCTCTGTAAATGCTCTGTTAATCGCTTTAAAATTGCTCTTTAATTCACTCTAAGTGCTTGAAGGTTATAATCACGGTAAATGTGAAAGTGACAGATAATTTCTATTTATACCTGCGGTAAAAAGGCAATCCTCCTCCTTCCGGCGATCTCCGGACAAGAAAAACCTCCGGACTCTGGGCTCGAGGGTTCTTCTTGATAATATCCTTAAGGACATCATGACGAATAATCCTGGGGTCCGAAATCCAGTTTCCAACAAAAGGCAACCTCCAGGACCGGAGTCCCGAAGACAGAAAGAAAACAAACAAGACACAACGTCGGGGAAGAAAACCCCGGAGAAAGGAAACAAAAAGGGAAAAAACATAAGGCAAAGCCGCAAGCAAAAGAAAAAAAGGGGGACCCAACATTTTGCACACAAAATGTAGGGACGGGGATGCAGGGCATAAAAAATGGCGACTATCTGGGACAAATGCCTAAGCGCATTTGAGAACTATAGAATCTCTAGTTAGCAAAACTGGAACAAGTCACTCCTCGAAGCATCTGTCAGGCAAAGAGCAACATATCTGAGAGAATCCAACCACGTAGGAGCTAGTCCGCAGTCCTTCATCAGTGGTGTCGTGTGTGCTTTAGAAAGAAATCAAGCCAATGACCTCTGAGAGGAGTAGAGAAGAGGTACTAATCACATCGAACTAGTCATTCATTTGCTTGTTTCTCTCGGAGACCGAAGTTCCGTCCCGCTTTTCCTCCTGTTATTTTGCTTGTTTTCTGGGTGGGGAAGGTGGTACTTCTTTCACCATTAAGCTTAAGCTTAGCTAATTTTAATGGCGGTACTTCTTTCACCTATCCACCTATATTTAGATTGTTCAAAGAGGGGAAAAAAACTCTGGCCCCGGAAAGAATCTCTTAAAGTTTCAGACCTGTGTCAATCAATTAGTACAGCCGATCTACCCTTAGTGTGTCCGATTACTTGTTCCTTATATTATTATTTTATTCACTGATTGCCAGATTCAGGAAAAGAATGCCCAATGAAGATTCCTCAAAACGTGTCATATCCTGTGAAATGAACCCCGGAGACCAGGTCGGCTCCACCATGCTAAAGACAGATTCTAAAGTTCACCATGCCGTAGACATTGTACCGGAGGCCAAAGTTATGCAAAGCATTCCAATTCCTGCAAGACAGGACAAAACGCCGGAACTGAAAGAAAACCAAAATGAAAACAAAAAAAAAAAAAAAGGGAGAGGACTGTCCTGGAGGACAGCCGACAAAACTATTTACAAGGCAGGGTACCTCGCAAGAGGCACCCAGAGGGGATATTTACAAGCGAAAAGCTTTACATAAAATACAACTTATGACGAACTTACCCTACTCGAAGTAGTGTTTAAGAAATTGTCCATTTACGGGCAATGCAACAGGTTCTCCAGTCAAGGTGTTAAGGTGGTAAGTATTTGCCCCGCAAATTTCTGAAATTAAGTATGGTCCGAGCCAGAGCCGCTGGAACTTGGTATGTTTTCCTTTCTTCTCCCGGGCCTTGTCCCACAACAGGACCAGATCCGAGATCTGAAAAGCCTTATATTGGGATCTTTTGTCAAACCATCTTTTTACCACTGCTTGATGACGTGCAAAATGCTTAAGGGCTGCGTCTCGTTGTTCTTCCATTCGCACCAGATTCAAGAGTCGAACCTCCACAATGTTGTCCCTGTTGTTAAATTCCTGCATGAATTGTAAAACTAGGATTTGTAAGTTGACCGGGAATATAGGGTTTTGACCGTAAACCATATGGAATGGGGATGTCCCCAGGGTGGCTTTGACGCGAATGCGATCCGCCCAGAGGGCGAATTTCATCTTTTGATGCCAATCCCAGGAATTTTGTTCCAACAGGTGTTTGATCACTTCGAGCAGATTTTTGTTTGTGGATTCAGCAATGCCATTTCCTTGGGGATAATAGTTGCTGGAGAACTTAAAAGTGATCTTCCGATTGTAGGTCCATTCAAGTAGCTGTGCCGAAGAAAATGTCAGACCATTGTCACATACCAAAGCAAAGGGCATCCCAAATCTTGTGACGATGTTTTCTTCCAAGAACTTGATGACTACGTTCGCCGTGTTGTTTTTGCAAGGTATACCTTCGGACCACCGAGTGCAGTAATCAGTAGCATTAAGAATGTATCAGTGGTTGGCAGACGAGTTGGGGTTGATCTCCCCGATGAAGTAAAATGCCCACTGGGCAAAGGGTCTAGCCTCGTAGACTGGTTGTAGAGGCATGGCTGGGTTACATTCATGATGCGCCGTGGTTTGGCAAGTATGGCATTTCCTAACGTAAGCATAAACATCCTTGAATATACAGGGCCAATAATATCTGGCCCAAAGGATATGATGGGCAGTGGCATTGGCTGAGCCATGCCTGGTTCCAAACTGCCTGTGAAATTCGTCGATTATTCTTACAGCTTGGTCTCTATCGACGCACCGGAGGTACACTCCCTCATAATTTTTGCGATAAAGCGCGAAGTCCTTGATCATGAAGTGGGCACTTTTCATCCGCAGAGTGCGGCGTTTGTGGGGAGGTAACCCCTTCGGGCATTTTTTGTTTAGTAACAAGTATACCAAATCAGTATACCACGGGTCTTGGGTGATGGACTCCACTGTGTAATTTTGGCATTCTATGCGCGGAGTCTCTTCTGCCATCGCTCGACTTAGTCCTTGGCCTCGGACTATCTTCATGGGCTACATTTCTAAGTCATATTCCTGGAGGATGGCCATCCATTTCCCCCATCTTTTTCCCAATTCACTCTGCATCAGCAGAGATTTGACGGCCTAGTCCGGGATGATAGCATGCACTTTGCTCCGGAGAATATAATGCCTGAATTTCTTCACGGCCTGAACTAGAGCAAAGGCCTGTTTTTCTAGTGGTGAATACCGAACTTCGGCGTTCTTGAAGGCGGAACTCATGACGGCTATTGGTCTTTCCTCCCCTTCAACCTTTTGAGTCAACACTGCCGCGGTAAAATGCGGCGAAGCAAACGAATAAATATAAAACAAGAGGGAGTAGTCCGGACTAGCTAGAATAGGTGCTTCTGTTATTGTTTGTTTGATCTGGGCAAATGCCCACTTTTCTTCAGGACTCCACTCAATCTTGGTATCTTTCTTCATCATCTCATTGAGTGGTTTAACTATTTCTGCGAATCCTGTGATGAATCATCGTACGAAGTTGATTTTGCCGAAGAAGGATCGCATTTCTTTCTGCTGCTAGGCATTTGTAGATTCAATAATGCTTCAACTCTATCAAGGTCTATGGATATACCCTTCTCAGAGATAATATTCCCAAGCAACTTCCCCTCGGTGACCCCAAATATGCATTTCTTGGGGTTGAGGGATATTCCATACCGGCGACATCTCTTGTAGATCTGAGCAAGGTGGGCGAGATGATCACGCCTGTCCCGGGAAAAGGTGGTCAAATCATCCATATAGATGATTATACACAGATTTACAAGGCCTTTGAACGCAATGTCCATAGCCTTTTGAAATGTAGCCCCTGCATTGATCAGACCGAAGGGCATTCTTCTGTACGCAAACGTTCCCCACTTAGTGGTAAACGCTATTTTCTCTCTATCCTCATACTTGACCATGACCTGGTTGTATCCCGAATATCCATCTAAGAAGGACATCATCTGAGATCCATTTACTATCTGCAACACCTCGTCCAACGAAGGGAGAGGGTGATTATCCTTTTTAGATGCCTTGTTCAAATTTCAGAAATCCACGCAAAGGCAGATCTCACCGTTTTTCTTCCTGACAGGGACCAGGTTGGCAACCCACGTAATGTGCCAGATTGGGAAGATTATCCAGGCTGACAGCAGTTTTTCCACCTCTTGACGAATTAGAGGCTCTATTAGAGGGTTGATGGGTCTTTGCTTTTGTCGGAAGGGCTTAGCATCAGGTTTCAGGGGAATGGTGTGGGTCATGATGGATGTATCATATGTCTTCAAGTCTTCATAACCCCAGGCAATTACATCAATATATTCTTGGAGAACCGCGAGAATATTTTCCTTTTCCTCAGGGGAGCAGGAGGTACCAATGTGAATGATCTTCTCTTCACTGGGATGGCCAATGTTAACCTTTTCAAACTTTCCTCCCACAGGGGAGGATGACACCTTCTCACTAGCCCGTGGGTCCGAGTCGAAGATTCTTTCTAGTGCAACCATCCCCTTTGGGATGGTGTTAGTGGGAAAGTCCATGATCCCATCGTCTTCATCACCCTGCCCAGTGTCGTCATGATCTCGTTCCTCCACTATCTGATCCTCAAAAACACCAACATTCGCCATGAAGGCCAAGATGTGTTGATCGTCCTCAAAAACCTGAAAGTGGGTGACATTATCTAGAATAGACGGGGTGGGGACCATTTCGACTGAAAATCTCCGGAGTCGCGAGCCAGCCATTGGCTCAAGTGTGCTGGCAGAAATGGCAAGGGCATCTGGGACATAGTTCCGTCACCGGGGAATGAGGTCAATGCCAAAGGCATCGAAATCTTCAATAAGGCTCCAAGCCCGGTTGTGGTAAGCGGCCATCCTTTTATCATGACATGTGTATTGACTCTGAACTTGTTTAACAATCAACTCTGAATCACCCAGAGCCCGGAGGCGGGTGATACCTTTCCTTAATCTAAATAAGAGTCCAAGGACCAAAGCCTCGTACTCTGTGACGTTGTTTGTACAGTTAAACTACAGCCTGTAGGATGCGAGGAAGGATTTTCCTCATGGGTTGATTAAATCTACCCCCGCCCCACAGCCTTGTTTGGATCGGGACCCATCGAACTTCAAGGTCCATAAGTCATTATTTGTAATCTAGGGCTGGGGAGGGCTAGTTTTTGGATTCTTGCTGGGGGACTTAGGGACCCCTTTCCAAACTACCGACGTGAAAGTAGAATTTGCCTCCGGAGTTTTTTGAATTTGGGATTCCCGGGGAGATGGCACCAAAGGAGCGCATCCCATAGGGACACTGGGTCCTAGGAAATTAGTTGCATGTTGTTTATTCCGGAGGGTATCAAGGTGTCGGTTAGCGATCGAAAGACATGGCCCACACTCGAGCTCTGAATCTTTCTGGTAGTGTACTCGGCACCAAGTGCTGGACAGGAGTGTGGCAAGAGTTGTTGTGGGGTCTTGAGAGTCTACCTCAGTTCTCATCTTTTCTTCGAGGTCTCGGGCTCTCTGTAGTACGGCGGGATCTTCTCCGGGGATGAAATCAAATGTTAAAATTTCAAAAGGTTTGTACACCCCCAGAGAAGTCTCAGAGAAAAAGATTTCATTGACCCTTCCAACTTCAGTGAGGGCCTGTTTCATCCAGGGCTCGCTTTCGACCCGGATCTTGTTTGATTCTCCTTCCCACAGAAGCCACAAGTGGGTGAAGTCGGTCGAAAAGTATCCATTCAAGGACTTAGACCAATTCTGACTTAGTAACATCCCGTAAGTCTCTGGGATGTCCACCACTTGGATGTCAATGATACTGGCTATCCTCAGGTCCTGGATAAGATGTATCTGGACGTTCTTCAATTCCCCCACCATTTTTACAACAGTCTTATCCAGCTGGATCACTGCGCAATTAGATGGGGTGGGGTGGAATCCGAGCTTCTGACAGATGGACAAGGGCATGATATTACCCGAAGCTCCAGAGTCCACTAGGAAATTATGTATATTCTTACAGTGTATATTCAGGCCTAGTAAGAAGGGAGGATCCTCAATGTTCCCTCGGAAGACAGTCGCGTTAGCATCTTTGAATGAGACGGTCTTGGGCGGGCGGTTGACGGCTTTCGAATTCCCTAAGAGCTTTAGAAGAGATTTCTTCTGCTCGAGACAGTTCAACAAAACCTCCATCAAGGTCATGGAGGTAGTGGTCTGCTCTAACGCCTCCGTAATATCGAATCTTCCCCCCGGGAACTGGGAATTCTCCTCCGTGAGATTTTTTGCTTGGTTAGAGCTAGGACCTTTTGGAGGGACGGGTCAGTCATTTATGTTATTCTGGGGAGGAGTATCTTTGATAGGGGGCAGAGGCATGTAAACTGCTCCTTTACCAACATGACTCCGAGTATTGTATGGAGTCTGCGGGTTAGTAAAGGCGTTGGCCTTGAAGGGCGGAATGGATTCGTCAAAGAATCCCTGCAATTCAGATTCTTCTTCATCTTCTCCGGAAGTCCTGAAGAAGATGGTGTCACAGGTGAAGGCACTGTGGGTTGTTTCCTAGACAGGGGGCTCCAGAGGGGTAGTATCGTGCGATTGCTGGCTATCCAGCTGGGAGATCATGATGACCTTCTCCAAAGTGGCACAATTCACTTCATTGTGCGAACCCGTGTAGTGTAATCTACACCAGTTAGTCATGGGCTGGAAGTCTGTGACTGGTGTAAAATGTGATGGTCCAGCACCATTTTGGTTGGTGTTTTGGTTCGGAGGCTGGCCTCCGGTGTTTGCGTTGTTATTCCATTGCTGCTGATTGGGCCTAGGCCCGCTGTTGAAGTTTCTTCCTCCGACATTATTGTTTCGTTGGCCGGAGAAAATGTTTCCCCTTTAGGAATTAAAATTCTGGGGCGCGTAGGATCCCACCTTCAGTTGGCCCATGTCCATAGTCAAAGTGGACAACATTCGCCGGAGGGATTCGACCTCGGCGATCAACTGAGTGTTAGCGTCATAATGTGACGGCTGTTGTTGTTGTTGGCCTCCTCGGAAGGCAGCAGTATTAGCCGGAGTCGAGGGTGGAAATCCTCCAACCGCGGACGACTGGAAGAAGGGCACTCCAGACGATTGTGTCTGATGTTGTTGCGCCTGCTGCGGCTGATTCCAAGGGAAGACTTCTAGACCCGGTGTCATCTGGGTCTAGGTTTGGTAAACATACCATGCATGTTGTTCTATTAAGGGTGGCGGAGGATTCATTGCCATCGAGGGGGCACCTATTGCCAGATTGGGATTGTATCCCCCAGCATACGCAGTTCTGTCGGGGATCATGCTGAAAGGCGCACTCTGCCCAATCCCACCCGGGGATTTGTTGAGACCGCAGGAAAGCTCTAGGGATAGGTTGTAGAATTTTGCCAAGGTGTCCCGGTCGCCCTGGGCGGTTGTTCTCCAAAGGAGAGTGGCAACAAAAGGGTCCATCGCGTTAAGATAGGTCTGTATGGTTACGTCTGGAGATGGGATAAAAGGGCCTGTGCACCACTTCAGGGCGCACTGGAACCTATGGTTGAATGCTGCAAGAGGTTCATTGGGTTCTTTCCTAATGGAGATGAACTGGCTGTGGGACCAGGCTAGGTCCACATGCACGCAAAAGGCAGCCAGGAAGGCGTCCTCCATATCTTGCCAAGTGTTTATGGAATTGGCAGGCAGGTTAAGGTACCAGTTCAACTCGCTTTGTCCTAGGGACAAGGGAAACATCTGAGTGACAAAATCTTCATGTTGGATCCGGTGTCGGTTCATGGCATCTTTGTATTCCTGTAAGTGTTCTTCCACGGTCCATGAGCCTAAGTGCTCGTATCATGGGCAGATCTTTTCCGGGTGAGAGGGTAAATCATTGGTTGCGCCCGGAAAAGTGCCCATTGGGGACCTGGTGTTTCTGAAATATACAGCCATTGGGGGAACTATATGTTGGGTAGTGTGGGCACTTGTTGCCGGGATTGCCTGAGAAGCTTGGGTATACTGAGGTATGCTAGACCCCCAGACAATAGTGGCTGGTGTGATTTTTGAGGTTCATTTATTTCGAGCGGGAGGCTTGAGTTTGACAAATCTTTCGGGATTCGGGGCAGACCTAAGGACTCTTTCAAATTTCGCTGGGGAGAAAGATCCAATCCCGCTGAAGGTTTGTCTCTTAAAACTATGACTCGGGGAACCTTCAGGCAGTGTAAAATCAGAATCTTGGGAGGGGGACAAGTTCGTGCCCTCCTTCTAGCGCCAGTTTCTGTTGATGGGGTTTTGCTAACCGGGTCCTTCAATAGTCATGAGTTGTCACCGGGTTCTGGGGAAACCGGCCAACTCCACCTGCAAAGGTTGTCCGGGGGAAATAAATACTTTGGGCCTTCAAGCACCTGGGTGTCGGGTCACGACGGTGCGGGGCTCAGTTGGGAGAGGTGACTGTTTTCGAGGGGGATAGCTAGTTTCTTCAACTCATTCTCTCCGGAGATTCGATCAAAGTGAGGTTTCCCCAAGCGTTTTATACTTAGCAAATAAAGCAAAAAAGATCCCGCAGGGTTAGAAGAATTTCATCTAACTACAGTCATGCTGAAATGTCTGGAACATCAATAATACTCTGATAAACTACACTAAATATCGAAGAAACACATAACCATCAGCTAGCATTTTATCAGTAGCGGGGGTAAAGAGTTCGTTAATCTACTTTAACATACCAAAGTAAAAGACATAAAGAACATTAAAACATGAAATACCATTAACTCAGAAGCAGGAATGTCAACAACATCATTGCCAAGAATTATTCCTTCTTTATTAATGTTCCTTCCAGCAAGCACTAGTGCGTGATACAGTGGTGGCTCTAGGGGAGCATCTAACTATTGAGGACAGAACAAAGGAGCATTGAGCTCTGCAACTTGAAAAGAGAAATTACTTTGCTATTGCTATGGACAACAAAATCATCAATTTTGTCGACCCTTAGAAATGGGTCGACCTGCTTATTTATACAACTCTCTTCTAACCCTAACCCTATTTACATCACGTTCCAATAAAATACAATATCTAGGGGCCGGTACTACCTGCGCCACCCTACAAAATACCTAGAGATGGAATAGGTATGCCATGTCAGAAGAATAAGACAAGGATATACAGCGGAAGAATCGGTCTTGAGAAGAGAGCCAGAAAGGAGAAAGAAGAAAGTAGGTCCCACGAGGACCGAGGCTACATGCCTCATAAATGGGAAATGCGGCGCCCTATCTCCAATGTGCCAGATGTACCTCTGATCGGCACCTCGAGAAGACCACCCTGTCAGAAGACCAAATGCCAAGCCGACGCCCCTTGATGTGGCCAACTACCTTCTGACAGCCTTTATTAACTGCTTCTGAAAGTGATCGGTCGGCCCCAGGGACCGGGACACGGATCACTTGAAAGAATACAAAATTTTGGATCTGGGACTCCGGGATCCGGGAACTTTCATCCCAAAAAGAATAAAGAATACTTAATGTGAGTTTTTCCCGGCCTCCGGAGAAAGCTCAAGGTTGCTATTATCGTTGAAGGACTGGAGGAGGCAGGAAATGCCATCTTCATCTATTTCTTTTAGGCTGGCCCTTCTATGCCAGGTCACTTTAATTTGTTCCCCCAGGTCTGAAACATTTTGTTTAAATTCATCCACCATCCTTGCGGCGTCATGACCTTTAAGTATCATGCTGGTTAGTTTAGCCATCTGGGCCCCATCTATCCCCTCCGGGGATCGATACCGAGATTTCATTATTTCATCAAAACTCCCCAAAACTGAATCTTCGGGGGTATATGTATCTGTACTAAGGGGATCAGCCCCGGAAGCCTTTATTACAAAAGACTTGTATAAATTAGAAGAATATTTTACAGCATTTACCTTTTCCTGCAAGGACTCTACCAGTTGCTTAGTTACCTCCAATGTGAGGTCAAGTCTGGAGTGTTGAGTTCTTACAAAATCAAATGATTCCTCACCCAGAATTTCAGATTCAAAAATTATATCTTCTCCCAAGGTGAGGAGCTCTTCGAGCTCCACCTTCCATGCTTGGTAATTTTCGGCATCACTCTCCCACTTCTCAATAAGCGCTTCCGCTTGATGAATAACCTGTTGGGCCGTGTATAAATTTGGGAGAGTGGACGCTAGGAAACGCTGGGTGTTTCCTATCTGTAGGGTGATCCATTTGTCCACTGCTTGGGCCTTCTTTTTCATCATTCGCAGGGAGTCTATGTCACTCTGCGGCAATTCTTCTCAGGTGGAGGCCTCCGGAGGAGCGATATTGATTGGTCGAGCCAGCTCAGTAAGTAACCCCACAAGGTTGGCGTTCTTTTCCTTTTCATCTTTGAGCCTCTGGGCTTCCTTTTCGTATCGGGCCTCCACTGCCCTTGCTGCCTCCTTCAACAAATCTACCTCACCCTACTTTCCCCTTTTGCCTAGGGATACCTCTGCAACATTGTAGTCTGCGGGGTCTGTAGTTGCTTCATCGGCATCTGGGGGAGGTGTTGCCACAACGACAATTGTTTCTCCGCCCGGACCAGTTCGAAGAGTGTGAACTGTCCGGGCTTTCTTTTCTTTCGGCGGGGCCTGAACTTGGGCCATCATTTCAGCCAGGGAGAGAGGAATCACTGGAGCGGACTGAGCTTTTATCTTCTTTCTCTCAACCAGCCACTGAGGTGGGAGGGGTGGCCTTCCTGCCAGAGTTTGTTCTCCTGATTCTTTCCCAGTATCAGGTGGTTTTTTTCTCTTCAGCGACATGGACCTCATCCGTTCCTCTCCCTGCCTCAACTTCTTCTGCAGCAATACTTTCTTTGTCAACCTCCATCTCCTCAGCCTTGTCCTCTGTACCTATTCCTTTATCTGGACTCTGGTAGGCTTCCTCGGGGATTTTCTCTTCAAGCTGCTCTTCTTCTTGTTGTTCTTCTTCTTGTTCTTCTTTTGCAAGGGCTTCTTCTTGTGTTGGCAGTAGGGGAGGTATCGGACCAAGATTTACAGTTTGGGCCGCTGTGATCACCTGCCCGAAGGTTGCTCCCGGGAGTGGCCCTTGGAACGTGGCGACTGGGGTTACAGTTATTCCCGAAGGTCTGGTTCCCCCAGCGGATGCCATTTGTTCGCTTGGCTTTAGTTGGTCCACTCCCGGACCTTGCATTGCTTGAGCCCCAGAGATAATCTCCAGTTTTGGCTCTTTTTCTTCTGCCTCCTGCTCTTGTTCTTGTGCAAGTTCCCATTCCAAGTCTTCTGGGTCTGTAGCCTCTTGTTCTTTCTCTAGGACTTTTGTCCCTGCTTGTGTATTGTCCCCTTGCAAATTCCCGAACTCATCGATTGCAAATACATAAAACTCCTCTTCCGGAGGGGGACTGGCTGGGACCTCCGCGGGTTCTGCTTCTTTCTCCAATTTTGGGGAACTAAAAGAAAGGATCTCTACTTCTCGGGGGAGGGATGCCCTTGGCGCTGGTACTGGTTCTGCCTTGGCCTGTTTGATGTGCTTCCTCTTCCTCCAAGTAATAAAAGGTGGCCCCACATCGGCTATTGCTGTTGCCTCCATGGGATCCACCACCGTTTCCTTCACCATTAGGGCTGCTAGCAACGGGGAGGAAGGGGGACGAATTGGTCCGGCCATGAGCGGGGCAGTGGCCAGCCTCGTTATTAACTGCTCCCTCATCTGCTAGGAGTCTATCACAGATTGCTTGATCTGCTCCTGTATGGGGACCTCTTGCGTAGGAGGGGTTGTGTCTATCCCTTTTCCTTTATCTTCCCCCGGGGTCAATTTGGGTCCCGGCTGTGATGTTATCTATGGCGCCGGTATGGGAGCTTGACGAATACTCCAGGGGCACTCCCTCTTGAAATAGTTGTGACTTATCTCAACCACCTCTCGAGTGAAGTCCTCAATCGTGGGCCCTTCCTGGGCGGCACAATCCATTGCTGGCAGAGCCATCTTGTCGATCCCCTTGGCCTTGTACTTGGGGTCGATGGTGGGGGTGGTGTCTGAGAAATTCTTCGGGAACCTCTAGAGTCTCAACAGTTGCATCATTCCAAACATCATCCTGACATAGTGCCGGCTTCGCACCTCCACATCATCTTGGCAATCTGCCTAGAAGTCCTCCATATGTATTAGATGGGGCTCTGAAGCCCGGGGCATTGCCGTTGCTATTTTTCCATGCGGATCAAAGTTTTTTCGCACCAGATAGAATTCCTGCAAGTTATAACTTTTCATCTCATTGTCTACCTCCTTTGTGGCGGCCAGACTGCAGGTGTAGTTCCCACAGGTGATTGGGAACGGGACATTGGGGACCTTCTTGAGGGCAAAGGTGTGCAACTCTATCATTTTTTGACAGTATTCCAACAGCACGATCTTGTCCCCGCAATGCCTGGGCAACAAGTAGGGTTTTCCGGAGAAGCCGGCGACCCTAATGTATGTATGCTGCTAGAACTGAATATAGTAGTGCCCATAACTACTGACTAGCTTCATCACCTCAGTGGATAGGCGGTATCTGGCATCATGGGTGGGTGTAAGAAAATGGTAGTAAACGAACGCATCATTTACCCAGCAGAAACTATGGAAGCTGGCCTCCCATTGAATTTGTGGGAAATGGTCCCACGGTGCTTTTTGATCCAGGCCAATCCTGAGCACGCCATCTGTAAGTAGGCCGTTGGAGTGGGGCTTCTGTTGTGCTAGGGCCCAGAAAACATAAGAAGACATATAGAACTTCTTCTTCCTTCCCAGCTGAAGGAAATAGGAGTCGACGTGATTAGAGATTATTGTGGCCCAGTCGAAGAATTCTCCCTTGGTGGAGATGCCGAGAAGGAAATAGTACATCCATTTGGAAAACTCCTGGGTGGAGGGCTACCCAAATACCCGACCAATGCTATTATCCCCCTCTGGATGCTCTCCTTGAATTCAGAGCGGGGGATTTCTATCTTCATCCTCTTTGGGTCCCTCTTTGGGGCCTTAAGCCAGTGGGTATTCACATACACCCGGGAAGCATCCTCCAGTTGTGTAAACTATTCCAAGGCATCAGTCCTTGTAACTACTGTGGCTCTGTCGAATTGTGGGATTCCCAATCCCGCCCCGAATGTGTCTAGGTCGAGGGATACCAGAGGAGTGGGGTATCCTGTGGGTTCTGTGGCTGCAAGCATCACGGCCTGGACGGAAGAGTTGTAGTTGGCAGCCAGTGTTAGGATAAGCTCTGGAGACTGCACGGAGCACGGGAAGCAAGCTGCCCGGAGGATCCCGGACCCTCTGACGTTGATCGCTAATGGATCTCCAGCCTGTCGCTGGATGTGCATCACTTTTACCAGGGCCTGCATCTCTGCCCACGTTCCGACGCTGGTGTTGGTTATAAGTTTAACCTTGGACTTAATCTTTGAGCCCGTGATGATGTTGTTCTGCAAGAACTTCATGGTGAGGGGCAGTTTCTCCAGGGCCCTCTCCATCTTGGACTTTGATGCTGCCCTGGTGGCCGTTGAGGGAAGTTCTGGACTTTCGGGCAGGGAGGAGGCGGATGCTTCAGACATGATTTATAGATGAATTTTGGGAACCTGCAAGGCAAAGCGACCGTCAGAATATTTTTATCACAATAAGATTGTTACTCCAGGGTCCGGAGATCTTACCACCGCGACGTTTGCTTTTCCTGAAAAGTTAGTTTTATGCAAAGATATCCGAAAAGAAAAACACATGGTAGACTTATAATCTTATTAAACATTCGGGTCTGGGGATTTTATCACACTGGGTAAGGACACAGGATGGATGATGGTAGGAGACCCGAAGCCCAGAAAAGTGACTATTGGTGAGGACGTGTAAAAAGCCAAGTCATCGAGCCCATGTGGGTGCCACGTGCAGAGGTATTAAATGGAAGTTATGGTGATGACGGTGGAGCCAACTGTCCGAACGTGCGAAAAGGGAAAGCCACTTAGCTGGAATTGATTGTGCGCATGGGATATAAATGAGGTTCTGACAGACTCCAGGGAGGAGAGAGAAAACCACCTGTTTGAAACCAGCCGAGAGCCGAGCTTCAAACAGGTCATTTTCTGCCTCGAAGCGAGCTCAGAGGTGGAAAACCAGGCACAGGGGTGACTCAACCAACCTGTCAAGCCGCCTGGAAGGATATACATGGAGCCGAGGGATATATACAAAAAAATGAGGAGATACATACAACTATATATATATATATGTACATGAATATACAATGCAGGACGACGCCCGCGGGAAAGCCAGACAGGGCAAAAACACACTATCTACAACTATCTACAGCTATACACATATTTACAGACGAATCACCTCTGCGCAGAGGGTGGACAACCCTCTGGCAGAGAGTCGACCCACCAACGGGAGGCGAAACTAGAAGACAACAAACCAGACACGACAGAGAAGCAAGGCAAGACAGGGCAAACAAAAACCAAACAGAACAAAATAAAACCAGAAAGCGTAAGCAAAAATAGAGAAACGGAAAAGCGGAAACACCTACCTGAGAACATAGAAGATGGAGGAAAGGAGGATTTACCACAGGAGTTCTGCAACAGCTCAAGTTATCTGACGGCCAGAGTCGCTACCACGAAGCACTTGCACTTGCCTAAGAACGACTGAAAATGTTAAGTGATGATTACTGTAAACTCTCTGCAAATGCTCTGTTAATCGCTTTAAAATTGCTCTTTAATTCGCTCTAAGTGCTTGAAGGTTTTAATCACGGTAAATGTGAAAGTGACAGATAATTTCTTTTTATACCCGTGGTAAAAAGGCAATCCTCCTCCTTCCGGCGATCTCCGGACAAGAAAAACATCTGTACTCCGGGCCCAAGGATTCTTCTTGATAATATCCTTAAGGACATCATGACGAATAATCCCGGGGTCCGAAATCCGGTTTCCAACAAAAGGCAACCTCCAGGACCGGAGTCCTGGAGACAGAAAGCAAACAAATAAGACACAACGCCGGGGAAGAAAACCCTGGAGAAAGGAAACAAAAAGGGAAAAAATACAAGGCAAAGCCGCAAGCAAAAGCAAAAAAAGGGGACCCAACATTTTGCACACAAAATGTAAGGACGGGGATGCAGGGCATAACAGGACCATCAATGCGACAAATACCCAAACCAAAGGCACAACTGATCACACTATTTTCAATGATACCTTTCAAGATCATAACAAGGGAAAAGCTTCCAGGTCTGGTGGACTAGCAAAACAAGTCAACTATACATATGCCAATAGTGATAATGTTATCAATTGCCTCAATCCTTTAGATAGCCATGTGGCTACAATCACTATCAAAGACCAAGGTAACAAATGTGTTGTAGCAATGCATCATGCCAGAGTCGTCTTGCAAGGAGTACCACCCTCACCTACTGTATTTTCCAACCCTAAAGCAAACTTAGATCCATAGGCAAGCATAGTGGATCAACTAAAGTGCACACATGCCCAGATCTCCATGTTTGACCTATTGCGCATATCTCTGCAGCATAAACTGGCACTTGACCAAGCCCTTCAGAATGCAGCTGTCCCAAGGGACATAACACCCAAGAGCTTCCAAATGATGGTCAACCATATAGCTCCTAACAAACATGCCACATTCACAGACCATGATGTGCCGCCACATAAACCCCTGCATAATGATCCTTTGCACTTATTTGTCATGGTCCACAAAAGCGTTATCCATAGGGTCCTTGTTGATGGTGGAGCTAGGTTAAACATTTGTACTCTAAAGTTAATCAAACAACTAGGCTATTCATAATCAAGCATTGATGTGACAAGGAGGATAATTATCAGAGCTTATGATGAAGAGGAAAGGTCCTCTAAAGGTATTATCATTCTAGCTGTCTGTATTGGTCCTGTGGTCAAAAACACTCCCTTCCAAATCTTACACCTTGAGTTGGGATACAACATGCTACTAGGGAGACCCTGGATACATGAAATGAAAGTCGTACCTTCGACATACCATCAATGCATCAAGTTCCCACACCAGGGAGAGGAAATCATCATAGAGGGAGATCCCAATCCTTTCCAATACTCTAATGCGGTCCAAATCAGCATTGATAACTAGGTACCATCAAACCAAGATGCAAGCATCCCATCCTCTTCATATTTGAATCCCAAGGATGTCACATGGACAGTAGGAAAGATCGTCATTAACCAGGATGCAAGTATTCTCTCCTCTTCAGATTCAAATCTTAAAGATATCACACGGAAAGCGGGCAAGATATCCATTACTGACAAGGGTTGTGGTGAATACAGATATGAAGAGGCTTTTACCATCACGCACATGCCTCAGAGCCCGATAACTTATGGCATGCCACAACCTGTTATTATAACATAAACTCTGTAGCCTGTTTTATTCAGATGTCCACCCATAACCTTTGTCAGATAGGGAGACATAGAAGAAGAAAATCCATTTGAATAAGACATCAATACCTAGTTATGCCAAGACCCACCAGAGACAATCTGACCACCCCTACCCCTATCAAACTATGGTAGTGGTTACACAATGTTACAAAGATTTGGGTATGATGGTACAACTGGTCTGGGGGCAAGGCAATAAGGATTAATTGAATTATCTCTCCTTCCAACCCAAAGAAACACGAGAGGGTTTGGATATGGACAACAAAGAACCAATCCTGTAATCCAAGACATTCAAGTTAGTAAGGAACAAATAGAAGAGATGCACCGGGGGCAAAACACACAACATGTCTTGATAAGTAACATATTAGCACAGTTGTTGCCCGCTGAAGAGGGAACTACACAAACCCAAATAGACCTCCACATAGAAATCAATGATAACCAAGGAAGTGAGACATTTGACAAGCATTCTATTGAGATTGAATCCCACGAGTATGAGTGGAGATCCCTTCACGACTCTGAACCATCAATCCCAGATTATTCCCCTCAGTCAGACACAATCATAAACCTAGAAGACTTATTTGACCAACTAACCATTACCGAACAACCCTGCATAGACAAGCATGTCATTTATCAGACCTCAAGTGGTGCGTCCACATCACAGTCCAATTTTGTAGGAACCATATTTGTAGTCCCTTTAAGTCAACTAGAGTCAAACAACCATGAAAGTATTTGTCTTGTACATCCTGAGCTCATAGAGTGGGATCTACAAGGACCACCTGATTTAGATGTCTTTGAGAATGATGAGGTTATAGCTCATTTCATGGGACTTAGGGGAGGCATTCGATTAGGAGACCACAAGGCAGGCTTCTCCATTAACCTTGACAGAGCGGCATATTTATGGGAGGAAGCTGCTCTTTCCAGTCCACAAATGAAAAAAGAACAAAAGAATGATAAAAAGCTAAAACAAGACGTATCTTCTAGCAAAACCCTCAAAGAGGCGCTAGAAGATGGAAAGAAGGAACTCCTCCCCTTGACAAAGGAGAAATTAACATTACTAACAGAAGAAACAGAGGAAGTCAATTTGGGAGATGACAAAAACCCAAAGATCATATACTTGGCAAAATCACTCACCCCTGAGGAGAGAGAATAGTTCATCGGTTTCTTCAAGGCAAGGATCATCAATTTCGCATGGGCCTACTTGGATATGTCAGAGTTGGATCCAGAGCTAGTACTACACCATCTCCCGTTATTACCCAATGCTAAACCTGTCAAGCAGAAGCTGAGAAAGATGCATCCCCATGTTGCATTGCTAGTCAAGGCAGAGTTGAAAAAGCTCCTGGATGCTAAGTTCATAAGACCTATACCATACGTGGATTGGATATCTAAATTGGTACCAGTTACAAAGCACAATGGTGAGATACATATTTGCACAAACTTCAAGGATCTCAACATAGCTTGTCCCAAAGATGACTTTCCTTTACCCAACATTGATATGATAATAGATCTAACGGTTGGACATCAAATGCTATCACTCATGGATGGCTTTTTAGGGTATAATAAAATAAGGATCGCACTAGAGGACCAACACAAAATAGCTTTCACATGTCCTTGGGGGACATATTGTTGGAATGTCATGTCGTTTGGTCTAAAGAATGTCAGAGAGACATATCAAAGGGCTATGACAACTATATTTCATGATCTCATCCACAAAACAATGGAAGATTATGTGGATGACATACTAGCCAAGTCAATACTTCGCAAGGATCATCTAAAAGTATTGGGACCAATCTTTGATAGAATGCAGGAATTCAAGGTCCGTCTAAACCCAAAGAAATGTGCATTCAATGTCACAGGAGGAAAGCTAGTGTGGTTCATAGTGTCACATAGAGGAATCGAAGTAGACCCAGCAAAATTCAAAGCAATATTGAACATGCCTCCGCCATCAAACCTGGGACAACTAAGAGGGTTACAAGGGAGGCTCCAATCAATCAGGCACTTCATAGCTCAGCTAGCAGACAAGTGCCACCTATTCCAACATCTATTACACAAAGACACCAAATTCATATGGACAAAGCAATGCAAATAGGCATTTCAAATATTCAAGGACTACCTTCTCAAGTATCCTATATTGGTACCACCAGTCCAAGGTAGACCATTACTTCTATATATCTCAGTGATGGAGTCATTGTTAGGTGTACTCTTGGCACAACATGATGACGCAGGTAAAGAGAGGGCCATCTACTATCTAAGAAGAACATTGGTTGGATATGAGCTCAACTATACACCGATTGAAAAGTCATGCCTTGCATTTGTCTTCGCTTCCTAGAAGATGAGACATTATATGTTGAGTCACCAAACAAAGTTGATCGCACATATTGATCCTTTAAAGTACCTCCTAAGCAAAGCAGTGCTCACCGGACGACTTGCGAAGTGGGTAATGATCTTAAGTGGGTTTGAAATTTGAGTACATAGATAGAAAGGCCATCAAAGGGCAAGTGATCGCAGCTCAACTAGCAGAGGCATCCATTCAGGACCATCAGCCTAATATTTCAGACTTTCCTAACAAATCTATTATGACACTACAACCAGCGAGCGAGGTATGGAAACTATATTTTGATGGGTCGTGCACGAACCATGGTGTGGGGGCAGGGATAGTGCTTATCACTCTAGAACATGATACAATTCCAAAGTCTTTCAGAATCAACTTCCCATGCACTAACAACATAGTAGAATATGAAGCACTGGTCATCGGTCTAAAGATAGAAATTCAATGGAGAATCAAGAACCTAAAGGTCTTTGGAGACTCATAGTTGATCATTAGTCAAGTCAACAATGATTATACGACCAAAGATAAGAAGCTCATACCATACAGATCATAGATGGAAACACTATGCACCAAGTTCCATTACATCTTCTTCGAGCAAGTCCCACGAGCACAGAACAAAGTTGCAGATGCGATGGCTACCATAGCATCACTGATTGATATGCCAGGTAATGAAATAAGGTTCTAGTTTCTAGTAGAGCAACTCTTGGTTCCATCACACCAAGCATCTATCACAGAATCAGCATGCATCCTTGTTGGTCCTGAATCACCATGGTACCAAGATGTCTATAACTATCTCCAAAACAGTGTCTTACCTCCCAACCTATCTAGGAACCAAAGAAAGTCCCTCATCTGCCAAGCATCTAGGTATACCATCCTCTCAAATACTTTATATAGATGAAGTCTAGATGGAATGCTACTATGATGTCTCACTTCCATGGAATCCCAGAAAGCTTTGTACAAGGTACATGAAGGAATTTGTGGAACCCACGGAGGTGGCAACAGCTTAGCTAAGAAGATCATCTGCATGGGATACTATTGGCCCACAATAGAGACAGATGCACACAAACATGTACAAAGGTGTAGACAGTGTCAGATTCATGGAGACCTCATCCATGCACCAGCCCAGGAACTAAATCCTATCACATCACCATTGCCATTTTCCATGTGGGGATTTGACCTAGTGGGACAAATTACACCTTCTTCAGCAAATGGACACAAATACATCATAGCAGAAACAAAGTACTTCACTAAGTGGGTAGAAGCAATTCCTCTCACTTACATCACTGGAAAGAAAATAGCAATGTTCATACTTAACCACATCATCTGTCGATACAGGATCCCTCAAACTATCCTGACAGATCATGGTACACCTTTCCAAAACAAGGATGTTGAATAGATATGCGAATAGTTCCATATCAAAAAAGGGTTCTCTTCCTTTTACTATCCTCAAGGGAACGGTTAAGTCGAAGCTACAAACAAAACAATCTTGAAAATCTTGAAGAAAATAGTGAACGAATCAGGGCGAGACTAGCATTTACAGCTTAGTCCCGCACTATGGGCATACAGAACTAGCATGAGAACACCTATAGGAGCCACTCCTTTCTCCCTAGTCTATGGATCAGAGGCGGTATTACCCCTCAAAGTGGAAATCCCATCCCTAAGGATATCATTGAAGAACCTGATCACAGATGAAGACTACAGAGTAGCAAGGCTCAGTGAACTAGAGTTACTAGATGAAAGAAGATAGCATGCCTTCAACCACTCACAAGGATATCAAAATCACCGTAGAAGAAACTATCACAAGAAGGTTAAGCCAAAAACATTTTAGTTAGGAGACCTTGTCCTCATGGAAAATCAAAAGAACCAAGCAGAGCGAGTCAAACCCAGAAAGTTTGAGCCTAACTAGCTAGGCCCATTTGTCATTATCAGCTCTACTCAGAGTGGGGCATTCATACTAGCAACACCAAAAGGAGATCAGCTCCCCAGATACATCAACAACATGAATCTCAAGAGGTTCTACCCTTGAGGTCTCTATGGTTAAGGAATCTATCTACATATCAAAAAAATATCAAAAAAATCAGAAAATACAAAATGTTACCTTGGTGAAAACCTGGCAATCAGGTGCCTTGGAGATAACAAAAAAAAAGTAAAGAGAAACAAAATCGTTCTCTCAGTGAAAACCTGGCAATCAGGTGCTATTGAGTAGGTACCTTGGTGAAAACTTGGCAAATAGGCGCCAAGTGTTCAAATCCAACTTCACCATCAATGAACTCAAAAAGCTTGAGCAGATTTCAAATGCAAGACTGACTAACCAAGCTATATCTAGAAGCACACTCCCCTCTTAGCACCAAGCATTTACCTATGGTTAATACTGGTCCACCAGACTAGGGGCGATTCTAAATGTCCTAAAAAAATCCAAAAAATTGGAAAACTCATCAAAAATCCTAAAAAGATAAAAAATTAAGAGAAAATCAATCTTCATCAAAAACATTCAAAAAATTGCAAAATTCAAAGCGATAAAACCAACTCGGTTATCAAGAGAGAAAAGGGCAATCATGCCTAGTCAATCAATGTCATAATCATGAGCTTTGTAAATCAGCATTGGGCTCATCTGACACAGCTTTATCAACCTATTAAATCAATCAGCAAGCAACAAGAAACCTAGCCAATCTATCAATTGTCACAATCAGGAGCTTTGCGAATCAACATTGGGCCCATCTGACATAGCTTGATCAGCTGCCAAAATGATCAAATCAATCTATCAATTGTCACAATCATGAGCTTTGCAAACCAGCATTGGGCCCATCTAACACAGCTTGATCAGCTGCCAACATGTTCAAAGCAATCAATCAATCAATCACATCAATCGTCTTACATAGTGATGGGTATGCTCAAACCAGACAGTTCAGTCTTATATGAGTAATCTATTACTAAAACCAGACACACTCAAGCAATTAATCCAATCAAGCCTATCCTAAGAGTCGATCCAATCAAGAGAGTCCAACTGCATTGAGGAACCATCCAAAATGTTGACTAGGTCAGTCAGTCGGTCAGATGTCAGTCTATATTTCGCAGTTATGTTCTTACGCTACTCCAGGATCCACCATGTGAGGAGAGTAGCTATGATAGATCATGACTTAATTTCTTTGATTTTTGTATGTTGAATGTTCACTTCAATTTTAGGGCTATGATGATTTAGGATAAATGTGGCAGGCGTTGTCACTTATCTGGCAGCCGCGCAGTTCCATGATCTGAGCTTAACCCTGGGAAAGAATTGGACATTCCTTCTCTTTTATTTTGCTTGTTTTCTTTATAGAATCAAGAGCTCGCAGTAGTATTCAGATGGACTCTGAGTTTCTTTGGAGTTCTATCTTGGTTTCTACGGTCTTTCCCTTTATGTTGCAAACAAGAGCTCACGATGCTATCCAAATGAACTCTAGGGGCGTAGGAGTTCTATCTTGTTTTCTTGGCTTTCCCTTTCAGAAATCAAGAGCTCACAGTGTTATCCAGATGGACTCTGGGTACATAGGAGTTCTATCTTGGTTTCTTTTTTTTATATTAAATCAGAGGACAAGTGGTATCCAGATGGTCAATATCTAGGTGCTTTTGGCTCTCTTTCTTTTCAAACAGATAACATAGTTGAACCCAGATGGTCAATATTTGGGTGCACTAGGTTCTCTTTCTATTCAATCTCTCTACTCCTTCTGCTATTAAGAGGTCGTGGCGGTATCCAGGTGGTATGTGATCTGGATCATTCGACGCTCTTCGGACTTTTGGAAAATACAAAAAAAGATGCAATGATGACAAATATTGGAAATAAGGGCAGCGACTTGGGACACTCATCCTTTCTATCAAATCATATCTATCAAAAAAATAACAAAAAGAACATCCTTTCTATCATTTCATTCTATTAGATCAATCTCAAAGCACATCTATCCAAACTAACTTCTTTCTAGCTAACACATGCATTACTCAGAAATTTTGTGCATACTAGATTGCATTCATTCCATTTAAGTACATCAGAAAAGAAAAAAAACATGGTAGTTGCATACATGATAAATCATAAAATTGCATACATCTATAAGCATCTCATATAAACATGCATTTCATTCCCACCATCCTGCATATACATGTCAGTATCATAGGAAAAGTAAATCATCCATATACGAGTCTACATAATAGAATCATATTGCATATACATCTCATCATCTAAACCACCAAATCATGTAAAATCATACATATAAAAAGTAAACCATTGCACATCATATCAAAAACACTAGCTGCATCTCATATAAATCAAACTATCTAAGTACAATGAACGGTCGCAAGTCTGAACAAAGAAGGTAATCAACATATATATCAATAAATATCAGTGTGTCAGGATAAAAAAATGGATACTACTCAGAGTATATACAATGACAACACTACAAAAATGGTATATAAATTAGGTCAACATGAGCTACCCCCACCCTCGCCAGGAGGTGGACGGTGGGGTGGCATATCAGAAGGTGGTCTATGGGATGAATTAGGAGCTCCAATACCACTACTTTGGGATTGCTAGGCTCTGCTCGATCTCTGGGATGTTGTATAACTAGGCACCCTCTACGCTACAGGAATTGCGCCCTCATAATGATGCCTCCAGTACTCTATCTCTCTCTGAGCATCACGCCCAGATCTATAGTACCTATCAAGAACATCCCTGTGCGAGAGATCCTGTACACTGTCAATAAAAGAACGCACCTCATCTCGAGCCTGATGCTCTCTAGACTCGGTCGCTATAACCTGGGCCTCCAAAGCAGTGGCATGTGCATCAGATGAAGAAAGTCTGGCCTAAAGGTCCTGTAGCTACTGGGTGAGGTGCTCCAAGTCTAAGGGATCATCCTCCATACCTCCCATAGCCACATCCATCTCCCCCTCCTCTACCCTGTCTCCCAATCCCTCACCTCCTCTCCCCCTGACAACCCAAGAATCATCATCACTCTCTGAGCTCTTGCCTGTACTACTGCCAGTGCTGCTACTATCAGTAGAGAAAACAATCTCTACACTCTGCTCATCTAGAGCCTCCATGTCTATGTCACCAATCTCAATATCAACATCCTCAATAACAACTCTGTCCTCCTCTCTAGGAGCCAACACAACACATGTATGCCGGCAAACTCTCCGCACCAACTGGGGTGCCTCCTCCTCCATGGCCTCCTCATCCTCCAAAATGGTACTCAACCCAACTCGAGGAGCACTAGTCTGACCACCACTCCAGCCACCTCTAGTCCTAACTCCACCACCAGCTCCTCCAGGACCAAGATCATCTCCCCCA
>MU226047.1:305738-325004 GCA_018584345.1 Thuja plicata
CTCTTTAGTCAACCAAACTCTATCTCCTCTTTACCAATTGAAGAGGTGGAGTTTACTGATGGCTTCTCCAGTTCCTTTTAATCTCAACCATTCATCTCCCTATCTCTGGGATTGATCTCAACCGTTCATAACATCACCAATTCCTATATAATAAACCCTTCATAACCATTTGAAGGATCCAGGATTTCAAGCTCTCGTGCGCCGTTACTATATCAGTTTGGTTCTAGCATCCAAGCCATCTTGCGATCACACACCCATTTCAATTAGCAAATTCTCGACGCTTCTCAAGTCATAGACGCTGCCCCGCCAACACTGAGCATCAAGAATAGCATTTCGGAAGGAGTAGAGAGAAACAATAGAAGCTTCCAGCATCGTGGGGTTTGCATTTATTTGTTTTCCTTTCTCTTTCTTGTACATTTTATTTATTATGTTTCAGGTTATTCATTTTAGTAGTTATTGTGTAAATGATTTATATCATTTGTGAAACCTTTGCTACTAACCCTCGCCTTTGGAAAGTTTGGGAACCATGAATCACAAAAGGAGGCATACAGAAGTCAACATCTACCAAGACATCAGGCACAATCAACCTGGCTAATCCATAGGTCCAAAGGTTTGAAATTGGCATGGGCCCATCACTATTGTTCAGGAAGTAATTAAACAATGAATATCCTGAGGAACCTGGGGTTTTTGCATCCCTAATGTAAGATAAATCATCAATCAAGGTCTTGGCACTTACCTTTCTATTTTGGCTCGACCCTGGCAGCAAAGTGAGAAATTCATTAGAAAAATTCCTCTTTCCCTTTGACTCATCATTGACATTGTCACTTCTACCACTGGTGGATGCCATACTTTGTGCTTGACTCATTTTCCTCTTTTGTTCTGTTCTCAATACCCTTTTTCACCGATATTGAAACAAAACTACAAAAAACCCTTACCACCAACTGTGAATTCCTCTGAAATCTAAAATTTTGAACTCTTAGAACACTGTCAATTACAATCTTTACTAAATTCTAAATCAGGAAATCACTTTTCTGAATCACTTAGTGCTGGAGATTCAAGTTTTCTTAGAAAACACTAAAATCTCTATGAACTCTTCGCTCTGAGAAATCGAAAGTTGGTAAAAATGAAATAACAATGGACAAGCTTACTTATAATGGAGAATTCAATGCAAATGTCTCTTCAAACTGGTAAACTTACAATCCAGTCATTTCTACCATTAGTTTCATGCACTGTGATATCAATTTATGGTTCTAGCCGTGGCATTCAAACTGTCAAGTAATCAATTTCTGATGAAAGCTTTTGCATATAAAACCTTATAAAATTTGAAAAGAAATCAAAATCAAATCTGATTAGCTGCATTAATTCATATTACGACTACTTTCCATCTGCCAAAATCTCTATATTCTAATTGGTCAGTAATTGTCCATGATGGCACTTCAGACAAGTCTTTATTAAACTCTGGTTAACTTCTGGCGACTCAGTGACTGAGTGATCTCTTTGTCGCTTAATATTTTTGCCAACTACAGTTTCTTCAAGAGACTAAGCAACTGTCATTAGATTAAATCTCTGATCAATGGTTGTCTCTTGTCACTTAATCCTTTAATTTAACCCTTCATCCTATGGAGACATCGCGATAAAGCATTTTCTTAACTGTTCTTTATCTTAGGTCACGTCTGGAGACTTGGCGACCATGGTTTCTTTATGTCGCTGGAAAATTTCCTTAACTCATGTTTCATCCGAAGACATTGCAACTAAACACTTTAGTCTCTTAATCGTGTGATTATTTTATCTTTATAATCTGCATCTGGAGACAACACGACTACTGTTGATCTCTCTTTCCTCTGTATCTAATGGTTGTCACTAAGTCTCATAATCTTTATTACAAACCCTAATCTTTCATGAGACTTAGTGACAAATGGACGCATGTCTTACCTTTTCCTCTTGTCTCCTGATCGCTTGATCCTTCTTGACTTCTCAACTTTGTATCGCGACTACCGTCAGATCTTACCTTCATCGAATGGTTGTCGCTTGATCTCTTGATTTTGACTTAACTCATCTTTATTCATGTGACTGCATGAAAACACTGTTATCTAATCTAACATCTAACCTGGGTTTATCCAGACTTGGAAACTGTTGAATCTTCATGTCGCTTGATGGTTTCTAAACCACAACTATAATCAGGAGACTTTCCGAATGTCGTTAGATTAAATCTCTGATCAACGGTTGTCGCGTGATCTCTAGTTCTTTCATTTAACTCACATTTGATCAAGAGACTTGGCGACAACACTGAAACTTTAACACTTGAAATTAACCCATAACCATGGGTTTCATCAGGAGATAACGTGACTGAGTAATCTTGAAGCGCTTTATAAAATTTCTAACTCTGCTTTCATCAGGAGATAATGTGACTACCATCAGATCTTATCATAAAATCAATGGTTTGCGCCAAGTCTCATAACCATTTCAGCATATTCTATTTCATTAAGAGACTTCGCGACTAAAGCTTTTCGCTAAGTCTCAAGATCATAAGAAATATTCATTCTTTCTTATGAGACTAGGTGACTAAGAAATAAGCACATGAAAATAAACTTAAATTTAATTCATGAAAAAGGTAGCATAGAAATAGAACCAACTTGAGCATCTTAGGGATTTTTTGCATTTTTGACCAGAAATGACTAGGGTTTAGGATTTCTGGCCTTTTTCAAAGAATTATAGGGGTAAAACATCACTTGCCGAGATATGTAAGCAAATTTAAACATAATTTAAAGCTTCTGGGTATAAGAATGATAGGCATCTTCAAAATTTTTAGGACAAACTTAAAACAACTGGAAATACAACCAACATAACTATTTATTCTTATATTGTTCTAGATCTGTCAAACCCTAACAATCAGTATCAGAGCGAGGTTTGTTGCTATAGATTGATAAGACTTTAAAATTTGAGTGGGAGCAATGGAGGATTCCAAATTCAAGATTGAAAAAATCAATGGCAAGAATTTTCAGTTATGGAAAATGTAGATGGAAGATTATCTGTATCAAAAGGACCTATGGAAGCCATTAGAAGTAAAAGCCAAGAAAATGGGAACTATGTCAACAGAGGACTGGGAGGTCTTGGATAGGAAGGCACTAGGATCTATTCGATTGTGCCTTCCACCGTCTATAACATTGAACATATCAAAGGCAAAAACTGTTGGAAATGAGATAAATAACTAAGAGGGGAGGGGTGAATCAGTTACTCCAAAACAAATCCTTTGTCCCTTAGATGCTTTAAATACTTCAACATTGTTACTCGATTAATTAAGATATTCTTCTGTAACTTAGGTGTCAAAGCAATCATTATAATATCCAATGCAATTATACTTTAGTGATTGAGTGCATAAACATAAATCATAAAACAAATAACATATACACAGGTGACACCAAGATTTAACGTGGAAACCCAATATGGGAAAAACCACCAATGTAACTAGTTACTATTTTTCACTCTTATGAAGTGAGCCCTGTTAGGAGCCAACCCTGTTAAAGGTTACAATAAAACACTGTTAGGTGTGACCTTGTTAAAGGATTTAATCACCCTGTGAGGAGTGGCCTTGTTAGAGGTCTTCAACACTTCAACATAGAAATGTTACCTTGTGAGAGGATTTACAAAAAGACTGTTAAATCTACTTTGTTCAGAGATTTAAGATCACTGCTACAATTTTTAGAGAGTAACAATGAATTGGCCTGTATGTGTAAACAACTGTCTTTTCTGATTCAGATCTTTGTTCTGATTATGATTGGATCCTTCCTGATCAAATCTTCTATTGCAGCTCCGAGTGATCTGTACTCAATCAGAATCCTATCTAATTTTTCCTTCACTCTTCATATCATAGAATTCCACACTTCTTCTTGCACTTCCACAGTTGCTCTCTCTTTTACACATTCAATTCAAACTTGACATTTCATATATATGGTAAGCCCTATCAATTCGGCTTGAATATACTTCTAAATAATAAATGACAATTCAGTCGGCCTCATATAACCAATTAATTATAGAATGTAAATCACTGGTAGTCAGCTGTCATTGAATGCCCGACATGACTGAAATGCCTGAGTGACTCGGTCAATACTTAACTTCTTCAATACCCGACTGAACTCGGTCAACACTAAAACAACTCATTCTATTTCACCAACTGTGCTCGGTCTGAATGTAGACATTTGTGTAACATCACTACATAAGTGTAAATACATGTGTAACATCAATGACAATACACAATTGAATAATTGTCTTCAACAATCTCCCTCTTTGCCATTGATGGAAACACATGTCATAATACAAAGAATTGTAGAGCAATAGAAAACTTTCTTTAATGTCTTTAGCTTCATTCTGATTCTCATCCAAAAACTCCCTCTAACATCAAAATCTCCCTCTTACTGTATTATCTTCTATATTATAGCAAACTCTCCCTTTTTTATCTTATTCTTATGTATTATAGAAAACTCTCCCTCTTTGACAACAGATGCAAAAGACTCCATAAGTTACATATCTTTATTCTGTAAGACTCCATATTCTCAAATACCAATATTCAGTACTATTTTACTTTGTAATTTTAATGTACTAGAATGTACTAATTCATCTGCAATGTGCTCTGATGTACCTATATCAACTGATAGATCTTCATTGTCCCTCGGGTTGATATATCACTAAACTATATTTTAGTGAGCTTTAGTTAGGGGAAGCACCCCTAGCTTTCCTCTAAGATACAAGAATGCATCCTTAGGTAAAGGTTTGGTGAATATGTATGCAACTTGTTCTTTGGTATTCACATATTCCAACCTTACTTCTTTATTCAGTACCAATTCTCTCAAAAAATGATATTTTATTTCTATATGTTTGGTTTTGGTGTGCATCACAGGATTCTTTGAAATGTTAATGGCACTGGTGTTGTCATAGTAGATAATAACTAATTCTTTTACTTCTTCCTTCATTCCTGACAACAATTGTTTGATCCATATGATGTTTGAACAGTTCACTGTTGCAGCAACATATTCTGCCTCTGTTGTAGACTGAGAGATACAATTATGTTTCTTTCTAGTCCAAGACACTAACCTCTTTCAAAGAAAGAAAGCTCCACCATTGGTACTTTTCCTGTCATTGACACTTCCAGCCCAATCAGCATAAGTGAATACCTTTAAATCAAAGTTTCCACCTTTCTTATACCATAAACCATAGTCTTCAGTACCCTTCAGATATCTCATAATTCTTTTGATTTCCATTAGGTGATTATCTCTGGGATTAGCTGAAAATCTTGCAACAATACCTACTACTAATGCAATATCAAGTCTGGTCCGAACAACATATTGCAATTTTCCAATCATGGATCTATAGTTGGTCTGATCTACCTCTTTTGAATCATCATCCTTGGATAATTTCCATCTGGTACACATGGGTGTTCCAATAGGTTTGGAATCTTCCATACCAAATTTCTTAAGTAGCTCCTTGATATATTTTGATTGAGTAATGTAGATACCATCCTTCATTTGATGTACTTGTAATCCAACAAAGAATTTGATCTCACCAAACATAGAGATCTCAAATTCTTTACTCATAGCTATAGAGAATGCTTTGCATAGGTCATCATAACTAGTGAATAATATGTCATCAAAAAATATCTTTGCTAACAATATTTTGTTCTGTGCTCCTTTGATGTACAGGCTACTGTTATCATTGGTTCTCTGAAATCCAATACTTACTACATAGCTATGCAGTCTTTCATACCAGGCTTTGGGCACTTGCTTCAGTCCATACAATGCTTTGTGCAACTCGCAAACCATATTCCTTCTGCTAGGACCAACAAATCCTTCAGGTTGTTCAATGTAGACTTCTTCTTCTAGGACTCCATTCAAAAATGCATATTTCACATCCATTTGATATACTTTGTATCCTTTATATGCAGCATATGTTAATCTCTAAGTTTTTGTTGATCATTTAGTGTCCACACTTAGTCATTTATTCAGGTAGTTTTCATCGGCCACCACTGCGGCCGAGCTAAAACAATATAGGCCAAGCTACCTGGCAAGTCGTTGCTGAGCAGAACAGATCATAGATGTCGAGCTATCCAGCAATTTAGTGTCGAGCGCCAGATACTTAAAGTGTCAAGCAAGACAGTTTTGCATACATGTCAGATATGACACAAACTTTAAGGTAATATGTTTGGGCCGACTTATGGGTGTTTTGGGCTGACAGATGTGAAGCATTTAATATTCTCTATGGATTTAATTATATATTTAATTATTTTATCCTATGCGTGGCAAGAAGCCAATCAGAAAATTGGAATGCCTAGGAGGCATAAGTTTTATTCTTGATCGTTGATCTAGATCTATTTGCCAGAGTCTAAGTGTATAATAAGATTGCTTCTTACCCTAATTATGAGTGAGTGATTGGAGAGCACAGAGAGAAAGTGCATACATACATGAGATATGTGTGAAGGGTTGTTTTGATAATAAGCATAGATCTATCAGAGTAGAAGAGTAGTGAGCAGTAGAGTAAGGACATATCAGATTAGAAGATTAGAAAAGGTATCATAAAGAGGAGATTTGTTATCAGCATCAAAGTGCATATCAAAGGATCATATCTTGAGAGATTCTAACAAGTGTATCAGGTGAAATCTCTTAACATAGTGGTTCTAGCAGACCTTTCTAAATCTCTTAACAGAGTGCTTACTTTACTATAAGTTGAAATCCTTTCACAAGGTAGATTGTAATGATCTAAAGCTCTTAACCGGGCAGACCTTTAACCAAGTAGATTGCATATTGTATGCTGCAGTAGTGAAGAATTTGTGGGTGTCATCCCCACCCAAGTTTTGCCTATTTGGGTTTCTGGGTTACCAAATTTTGTGTATTGTGTTATTCATTTACTGTCATGGATGCTACTAGATGTTAGATTGATTACATATTTATATGATTGTGGATCAGTTTGTTTTAATGTGATTAAAGTTCAAGATCTAATTCACCCCCCCCCCCTCTCAATATCTTGCTTTCCCAATATTTTATTTCCAACAATTGGTATCTGATGTTCGTTCTCCTACAAAAGGTTTTAATCATCTTGAGAGAACAGATCTAAAGATGGAGATTTATAGATTGGGTAAAGTCATTGAGAATCAAAAGATTCAAATTCAGCTAGCATTACATTAGCTCGAGACAACTAGACAGGAGTTGAGGAATTCATTGACATCTAGGAAAGATTTGGCCAAACAAATGAATGATACTCATTATCAGGAAAAAGACACTACAAATCTATTTCAGAATGGAGATTCTAGTGAGAGCGATGTAGCAATTGTAGATTTACTAGAAAAGAACAATGTACTATGTGAAGAAGTCAGGAACCTGAAAAGAGAACAAGAAATGCAGATAGTAAAACTGTGAAGTAGTGGAACAAAAGAAGAAAGCTGAAGATGACAAAGCTATGGCAGAAGAAGATAAAAGAGTGATAACTATCAGACTTGATGAAAGGACACATGATGTGCAAATGATGAAAATCAAAAAGGTTGACATGGAAAATCAACTGCTACTTAAAAATCAGGAGATCAGTAGGAAAGACATGGAAATTGTGAATCTGAGATCTGAGAAAAATCAATTGAAAGATGACTTGAGATCTGAGAAAGAATTGAATGAAAGGTTGAATAAGCCTAATCAAGCTTTGACTCACTTTGAGAATCTGATGGAAGCATCAAGAAGACCAAAAGATTCTTCTGGATTAGGTCACACTGAACCAAAAACATCTACTGAGAAAGGAGAATCATCAAAGACTAGTGAAAAGAGGAACGCAAAGACAAAGAGAAACAAATGTATATGCCACCACTATGGAAAACTAGGACACACTGCAAACATTTGCTGAAGCAAGAATGGTAAGTCCAATCCTAAACCTAAGTTCAATGGTTATTGCTTTAACTATAAGAAATGTGGACATAAAGCACATGAATGTTGGGCTAAGGCTAATGTTGCACCTCCCACATCAAGAATCAATGGATATTGTTCCAATTGTCAAAAATTTGGACATAAGGCACAAGGTTGCAGATCAAATGCTAAACAACAATGGATATCAAAGACACAAGCAAAAGCACCAAGAAAAGGCAACACTTACAATTGGGATTATAACACAAGGCAAAGTTGTCATTATTGTGAAGAATATGGACATGCACCTAAAGACTGCAGAAAGACACATTTCAGAGGAAGATCTAAGAGTTGGATGAATGGAAGCCTAGTTTGTTTTAGTTGTTTGAAAATTGGTCATACGAAGAGAGAGTGCAAGACAAGAGTACCTTCTCCCACTGTTGAGGAAATTAGAGCACAGATGAACCAAACATGGGTAAGGAAAATAGAGCCGAGCAGCAGTGAATCTACTAAAGTCGAGGTCACCCAATCCAATGGATCAGGTGATCACACAATTTCAAACTAAGCAGAAAAGGTACATAAGGAACTTTAGTTAAATTTATATCTTACACCAGTTCCTAACATATACTGTGCCAAAGTCCATATCTGCATATGATAAGATGCATCAGGACATATTTTAAAGTTAAATTGTTGAGCAAAGTCACTTAAGCACTAGAGGTGCCGAGCATCAATATTATACTAAGACTGAGATCATTGGCATATGTGCCGAGCTAGTTTGGGTTGTGACCCAGAGATTGTCAAAGTCGGCCGAGGACAGCTATTTTACACTAACTCCAATGGATAGAACATTTATTGCAAACCTACCTCGAAGCCTATAAAGGGATGAACCGTTCACATTTCATTTCACCTTGTGATTTAATATTTCTTGAAGTGTTGAAGCATTGGCAAACTTGATTTCAGCAAATATTTTCAAAGAATTCTATAGCGTGTCGTCGGCTATTCAGCAAAAGTACAAACTTCGATAGTTGTCGAGGTACTCTGTTTCATCTTTGAAACCCTTTATTGTGAAATCATGGCCGCTAGTTTGTCTGCACTAGTTAAGGGAATGGAGAAGGAATTTTCAGAAGTTCAATTGGTGAGGAGCGACACTTGTGTGCCTCCCAACTTTTGAGTTGTTCCTGAGAGTGCGATCAAAGGTGATCTGACTGGAGCCCTATCTTTGATCCCTCTAAAGGTACTCATGATTCATGACATTAGGGCATGTTACATGTACAAAATCAGTGAAGTTGGAGACCATGAGCTGAGGGAATCCTACGGGAAACTATGTATAGACAGAGCCCTAAAACCTAAACACAATCATTTAGTCAAGCGAGGGTTAACTCGAGCCCTAGAGTTTCCGAGGAACTTCAGGGAAGAATAGATCAAAATTTTCCTTAGCAAGGTACATTATATGAGCATTTGGTTGGAGAATGGACAAGTAAATATTACCAAGGATATCATACGACGTGTAACTAGTTACCCTACAATCAACGGGAAAAGGACCATGAAATGTCAGAGTAAAGAAGATATAGAGAAGGTCACTAAAGCCATATGGAACAAGAGAGGAATGACTATTTCCACCATTGAAGACCTAGAACTTGATTTTGTTGTGAGGGTTATAGTTCACAAGTTTTATCAGTCAAGCTGACTGGACAGCGTGCCTTGCATAGTGGTAGACCAAGCATGGAAGATCATCAAGAAGGATCACACATACGACCTGGACGAGATATAGCTAACACTGCTTGCTGAGAACCTTGCATCAATCAGGAAAGCAAAGAATTATATGTGTAAGTTCGGATCCTTGCTTGTATGCATATTTTTCTATGTTCAAAATACTTTTCCTACCTATGGAAACATAGTATGGAAAATAGATAGACCAATCACCCAACAGATAAATGTACTAATTCAACAGTTAGGTGATAATTTTGATAATGTGATCGGAACATACTTTGTAGAGTTCAAGAAAAGTATGAGACTACGAAGTAGGATTCCTAGTTCACTAATGGAACAACATTATGAGGATGTGTATTTTCTTGTTGACATAGATTACACTTATGTTCAAGCTGTAGTACCTAGGGTATCATGGTTAAGGCCATTACCTTATGAAGTAAACATAGATGAAACATCTACAGCAATCACAACACTACTAGCAGAGGAAATTGACAGTTTTGCTAAACGTTTTGGTAATTATGAAGAAGCCAAGGCCAAAATTTCTATGAACCTTAAGGTCGGCACCATGGAAAGAAAGAGGAAAAATATTGTCAAGAATTTGAAGAAGATGGTTGGCATTGCAAGTGATGAGGAAGCAGAGGATGCTCCTCTAGAATTATCTACTGGACCAGGAGAATACATACCTAGTGAAGAAGAAGAAGAAGTTGAGTCTGAAGAGGATGTAGTAGTTAAAGGGAAAGGGAAACATCCAATGGTTGCCAAGACAACCAAAGTAAGAAAAGTTAAACCTCAGGCTACCCTTCCTGTTTTAAATAGACCAAGGACCAGGGAATCAGCTATTTCACCTCCTGTGGTGAGAACATCAGTTTACACAAGGAAGAAGAAACAAGTCAAGACCAAGGCAGTGCCGGGAAGTTCTGCCAAGAAACCAAGGAAAAGGAGACTAATCTTGAGTGATGAAAAAGATGAGGAAACTGACATTGATGTGTCGAGAAACATACCTACAACATCAATATTGTATCAGATTAACATGGAGAGCAGAGGAGGAGAGTGAGCGGCTGGAGGAAATTCAAATTCCCCTTCAGGCGGGAAACCTACTGGAGGAGGATCGCAGGCGAATACAGGGGAACGCATCAAGATTTCCAAGGGAGGTGAGAAGGAAGCAGAAGGGGACAAAGACCCAAATCGGAATCAATCCCGAGAAGGTGGAAAAAGGGATTTTTTGAATCATGACATGAGCGGGAAAGATGCCTCTGGAAACGATCAGAGATATTCCATGCCAGAGATTCAGAAAAAGATCAAAGATGTAGCAGTGGAGGGCTCCACAAAAGAGAATAAGGAGGACAAATCTCTTTCGAGATTCTAACATCGAGAAGATGCTCCAAAGGCAATGAAAGGTGTCGGTAAGTTTCCTGAAGTTGCAAATGACGACCACTCTTTCTTTAAAAATATTGTTAAAGGAAGTTGGACCTCTCTTTTTGGTGTGAAACCTACTAGGAAATCTTTTTTTCCCCTAATTGACAATACGTCAGATCCTAAGAAGGGACTATTTAGCATTTCTCTTCCTAACTCCCTGGTTGATCATACATTATCTTCAATGAAAAATATGCTAATAGGAAATTTTATGGGCCCAAGACCTAATATTGATACAGTAAGGGTTTATGCTGCAAGGAAATGGAAGCTTAAGGGTCAAGTTGGCATAGTTGCCTTGCCAAAAGGCTTTTTTACTTTTGAGTTCTCCAACTCTGAAGACCTCTCTGATGTTTTGTGTGGAGGTCCTTGGATGTTTGCTAAATCATCCTTGGCTCTTCAGAAATGGGGGGCTAATCTTGACCTTAATATGGATATGTTTGAATCAGCCCCAGTGTGGGTTCGATTCCAGGGTCTTCCTCTGGAATATTGGCATGAAGATTTCTTTTCGGGATTGGCAAGCTTGTTTGGGGAACTCTTATCAATTGACCCAATGACAGCTGCAAAGACAAGATTAGTGTATGCAAGACTCTATGTCAACATAAATCAAAAGATAGACCTCCCGAAAGTTATTTCTATTAACTCCAAATTAGGAACTCATATTCAAGTGGTGGAGTTTGAATCTCTCCCCTTTGCCTGTTTCACTTGCAAAAAATCAGGGCACTGGGAAAAACAATGCCCTCTTAAACCTTTTGTTAAGCCTAAAAAGAAAGAATCAAGATTTGTATGGAGAGAGAAAAATAGATCTTCTTCTTCTCTTCCAAACCCACCTAAACCTTCAGAAGAGGATAAACCACAAGAAGGCCAGACTGTTGATCTAATTAATCAGTTAGACAAAGATATCAATCAGGAATCAGTCAATAAGGACCTACCCCGGATTCTGGAGCAGGAGTATTCAAAAATAATAGAACAAGAGAAAAAAGTGGAAAATGATCCCATTCCTGCTTATTTTAGTCCTCCGATTAGGAATAGGGAGAAGGAGCCTCAGCCCCAAACTGTTCCTCAGGAAGTAAGTATTAAAAAGGAGTCACAAGGCCCAATTATAGATCTGCAAAAAGAGAATGGCTTTCTCTTTGACACAACTAGATTAGGAGTCAAGGTATTGGACAAATCGGAACTTTCCCCTTTTGTGATTGAGCAGGTGATCTCTATTGATAATGGTAATAGCACCAAGTGTTGGTCTGAAGTCAGCGAGGAGGACACCCAAAAAGAAAGTTTTGATGATTTCTCTCCTATCTCGAAAAAGCAGGAATCTCTATGGTCTGAGGTGACAAATAACAAGAAAGTCAAAAAACCCTCTAAGAAAGGAGGTCTGAACCTAAAAGCTCATGAATCATGGAAAAAGGCAGATATAACTCCTCTGGGGGGAGTCCAGACTAGAAGGAAGAAAGCAGATGTTGGATCACCGCAGGGGGGAAGAGGTAGACCTTCTCATAAAGCTATGAGAGAGTTAGAAGCAAAACAGAGTATTGCGGATGGTAAACAATCTACTATCCCTGAGATTTGTTCCCCAAACCATTAAATCAAGATTATATCATGGAATATAAGAGGTCTTAATAGTCCTCATAAACAAGATGTTCTTAGAAATATTGTAAGAGATACAAAACCTGATATTATTCTCATCCAGGAAACAAAAATGTCTAGAGAGAAAGTTGAGAAAATTAACCCTTTTAAGAATGGTAGTAGTATTGGCAGCGACTCTGATGGTGCTTCTGGAGGTGTTGTGATTTTCTGGAACAACTCTATTGTTAACTGTAAGAAGCTCCATGTTGAGAAGAACATTATCCTTATTCATGTTAAACAAATTAAAGTGGATTGTTCTTGGAACTTGATGAATATCTATGCACCTAATACAAAATGTGGTAGGCTCAGACTTTGGAAAAGACAAAGAAATTAGAAATAATTTCTAGACCCTCAGCTAGATGGTTATGGGAGACTTCAATACCCCCCTGTTGGTTGATGATAAAATGGGAGGAGCTCTCTCTCAAGCTGATAGCAAAATGGATCTCATGGAGTATATTAATGATCAATCTTTCTTTGATATGGATCTAGAAGGTATTTCCTATACTTGGTCGAATAGAAGAACTGGTGATGATCTCATCTAGGTGAAACTTGACAGATCTCTCCTTTCTCTTGATTGGCTCTCTAATTTTTCCTGCTCTTTATCTTCTTCTATTAGGATTGATTCTGATCATTTCCCTATCATCTTCAATGCTAACATTTTGAATGGCAAAAAGAACACTCTGTTTCACTTTGGGAAGATGTGGCTGGCCCACCCTAATCTGAAGGACTGTATAACTAAATGGTGGAATTATAACCAGGAAGGTACTGCCACGTATAGAATAGCTAAAAAGCTGAGTAATGTCAAGAGAAATGTTAAAATTTGGAACAAGGATGTCTTTGGGGACATCTTCAAGGCTAAAAGTATCAAACAGGAAGAGATCAAGGTTATTCAAGAAACTATTCAAAAAGAGGGTCTCTCTGAGGAGCATAGAAGTACTAAGAATGGGCTGGTGGCTGAATATCATAAAATTATTTCTAAAGAGGATTCTTTTTGGAGGAAAAGATCAAGATCCCTTTGGCTTAAAGATGGTGATAAAAATACAAGATTCTTCCATATGACAGCTATGAAACACAAAGCTATTAACAGAATTTCTTCCTTAATTGTGAACAATAATACTCTAGTTAAGGAAAAAGAGATAAGAAAGGAAATGCTTCAATCTTTCTCTCTCCTCTTATCCAAAGATGTTAATCTTGACTCCCAGAGCCAAAATGAAATTCTCTCTACTATTCCTTTACTGATAGACAGAGATACCAAATCTAAACTCAAAGCTATCCCAAATGATAAGGAAATCAGAGATGTTGTCTTCTCCTTTGAAGGTGACAAATCTCTAGGTCCTGATGGATTTCCCCTCTTCTTCTTCCAGCAATTCTGGGACATCACTGGTCAGGATGTTCTCCATGCTGTCAAAGAATTTTTTGGAACAAAAGCTCTTCTTAGAGAACTTAATGCCACCTTCCTGGTCCTTGTTCCTAAAATTCATGGTGCTAATATGGTGGAATCTTTCAGACCAATTAGTCTTTGTAATGGGATTTATAAGATCATAGCTAAAGTTATGACATCCAGAATAATTTCTTTGCTGCCCTCAATTATCTCTCCTCAGTAGAATGGTTTTATTCCGGGGAGACAAATCCTTGACTCCATAGTGGTAGCCCATGAGAATATTCATTCCCTTGAAACAGCCAAGAAACAAGGCTTTCTCATGAAATTGGACTTATCTAAAGCCTATGATAGGGTTGATTGGCAATTCCTCCAAAAATTCTTAAGCAGCTTTGGTTTTGATGCAGGGGTCATTAAAATTGTTGATCAACTGGTCTCTACTGTGACCTCCTCTGTTATTGTGAATGGTGGTTCCTCCAATTTTTTCAAACCTTCAAGGGGTCTTAGGCAGGGAGACCCTATATCTCCAATATTGTTTTCTATTTTGGTTGAAGGGCTAGGAAGATACATATCTAAACTTGTAAATGTTGGAATCATCTCTGGACTCCAACCCTCCTCGGTCAGATCCTCCTACTCCCATGAATAGTTTGTTGATGATACTCTTTTCATGGGTGAAGCTACTGTTAAAGAAGCTAGGAATCTTAAAAAAGCTTTATCTATCTATACCTCGGCTACGGGTCAACTCATCAATTGGAATAAGAGTTTCATCTTTTTTATCAATACCCCCCCTGAGAGACAGTCAAAGATTCATAAAATTATTGGTTGTAGCATTGGTGCTCTTCCCTCTTCCTACCTGGGTCTTCCCCTTTTCTCTAAACCCCCTGACAGTTTCTAGAATCAAATAGTTGACAGATTTAATAGGAAGTTGGCAGGCTAGAAAGGTGCTCTCCTCAGCAGCTCTGGTAAGCTTCAGCTTCTGAAGTCGACCCTGCAAAATCTTCCTGTGTATGCTTTAAGTCTCTTCAAGATTCCCTACAAGTTTGCGGTGGTGCTTGAAACTATCCAAAAATTCTTTTTACGGACTAGACTTGAAGATAAAAAAAGACTTAGCCCGATTTCCTGGGAAAAAGTTTGTAAGCCTAAAAGTAAAGGGGGTCTGGGGTTAAGACCTATCAAGCTTGTCAACAAGGCTCTTTTGGCAAAGCAGGTTTGGAGAATCTTTGGGGATACTAAAAAATGGAATGGTATAATTAAAAGTAAATACCTATTTAATGACAATAGTTTGAAGGACCTCCTAAACAATGATGCTAGGGTTAATGGCTCTTATATCTGGAATAGTCTTTGCTCTTCCGTTGATTTTTTGAGAAAAGGAATAAGGTGGAAATTGGGTGATGGGACCAATATTGATTTCTAGGATGATCCTTGGATCCATGACTACCCCCTTTTAGAAAGACAAGACTGGAAGGATATTATTATCCAAGCTAAAAACACTATTGGTTATAAAGTTTCTGACTACAGGCTTAATAATTCTTGGAAGGATCTCTCTAGCCTTGATAGAAGTCTGTCTCCTCTTATGATCGAGTTGCAGTCCTGGTTCAGTGAAGGTAATCATACTGAAAAAATTTTGTGGAACCTCTCTGCTAATGGTGAATTCACGGTGGCCTTTGCCTGCTCTTTCTTCTTCTCCAAGGAAGTTAAGCCTTAGTGTGCAACTATCTGGTATAAACTCCTTACTCCAAAGATTAATTTTTCCTTTTGGATTCTTATCTGGAATAAGCCCCTTACCATTGATAATTTAGTTAAAAGAGGTTTTTTTCATGTTAATAGATGCTTTCTTTGCAATGAACAAGCTGAATCCTGTGATCACCTCATGATCCACTGTAGTTTTACCCGGAGAGTTTGGTCCTTGGTTTTTCAAAAATGGAATTTGGCTTCGCTCTTTCCTAACTCTTGGCAGGATTTTGTCACTCAATGGAGATGTCCTTTTGATAATGATCTTGTCAGAAACTTTTGGAATCTAATCCCGCCTCATCTTTGCTGGTGTATCTAGAAGGAAAGAAATAATAGAATCTTCAGAGAGAAATTTGCTAAACCTAAAATTATCTTCAACATAATGTCTAGAGCTATTAAGGAAAATTTCAGTACTGCTATAACTAATAGCAAGAGCAAGCTCTGGATTCTCATCCCAGATGTGGATTGGTCTACTTGGAATTTTCCTCTTCACAATTCTCAAGATTGCACCCTAAGAGATTCCTCAGTTTGGATTGCTCCTCCTAATGGTTGGGTAAAAGAAAATTTTTATGGGGCCTCCAAAGGCAACCTGGGTGTCTTTGGGGGTGGGGGAATCATCAGAGATAGCTTTGGAAACTGTTTAGGTGTCATTTCAATCCCCTTGGAAATTCAGTCTAATCATAGAGCAGAGGCCTTGGCCGCCCTCAATACCATCCTGCTGGTGGAAGAAATAGGATTCAAAAGAGTCTGGCTTGAAGGTGATTTTTAAATATTATAAATAATATTAAAGATATCAATACCCCATCCTGGACTATCGAGCATATCATTTTCAAAATTAAAACTATAGTCCAATCCTTTGAGATAATTATTGGGAGACCAATCAGGTTGCTGATTGTCTTGCCAATATTGGAGCCAAAAGCGAGGGGATTCAAAAATGGAATGGTAATACTATGTGTAATGATGCGGTCACCTCATTTATTAATTACGATAAAATCAGGCATAAAGAAGGAGTCATTAAAAGGAGCTTCAATGATATCACTTAATTCATCTCAGATTGGGGTGATCTCGAATGACGTTTGAAATAATGCTAAGTACATCTCCAAGATGTGGAATCATTCTCCCATTATGAAAGCCCAAAATTTAATGTGTGCCACTATCATCATTAGTAACTTTGGCCAGTTTGCGCATGTGAAGAGAACTGCGAATTAGTTTAACAGCCTTATTATGCCAAAGAACAACCAAAATCATAACATTTCCCAGTCTATGAAAAAAGAGTAGGTGAAGTATTCGGCCATGGGTGGTGATCTCAGAAGAGAAGAGCCCGCGGAATGCAAGTGGAAGCAGGATAAGGAAGTTTGGAGAATTTTGAAGAAAGGCCATGTTCACCGGTATCTTCAGAGACTCCATGGTTTTGACAAAGATGTCTCCAAAGCCTTTGCCAATGGCTAGGATAAGGGCATGGTGAATCTTGCGGGAAAATCTTTTAGCCTCAGCCTTGAGCTCCTATCGGAAATAACTGGTCTCCCGCTGGATGGTCTGAAGTATTTGAAAGAGGTGAAGGTTGGTACCAGAGCTTATAAGAAATTTCCTGTCACTAACGAGGAGAGGGCTCTTGTGGTTAAAGGTAAGAAAGACTATGTTGATTTGGATAATATTGATAAAATTTGGGATTCTGTCATCAAAGTTATAATAGAATACTTCACTCTTGAGGGGAGATTCTCTAGGGTCTATAATTATCATTTTGCCCTAGTTAATCACTTTAGACATGATATCTGTATTTATTTTCCCTAGTTTCTCCTCTGTTCACTTAACTAGAGCATCATTGATTACAGAGTGAAGAACTTCCCTATTCTCGATGTTGGGTTCATTTGCCTTATTGCTGAATATGCTAGAGACCACATTCCCAACCCTATCCCTGCCCAGATCAAAAAAAGGAAGAATGTCAGTTCTCTGTCAAAGAATCCTAAACCTAAGAAAGCAATTTTGCTCTCTGAGCCAACCTCCTCTAAGCCTCTGGAAGGGATGAAGAATGATAAGCAACCTTGTGATGTCATTGCCTCTGAATTTGATAAGAATGTCCTGGAGCCCTCTGCTAGCCCTATCCTCCCGGAGCCTGATGGTGTGAAGCTTATTCCCCAGGACATTGAGACCAAGGTTGTTATGAATAATCAGGTGGATAGTATTGTTGTGCCTAATCCCACTACCCAGACCCCTGAGGAGAAGGATTCGGAAGATCCTAAAATAAATAATGCTAAGGATAGTCCCGAGGATAGCCAGGATAATCAGAAAAGAGGGGAGAAGCTTAACCCTACTCTAGAGACAGTTAATACTGAAGGTAAAGAGAATACTGAGATTGAGGTAGAGGCTGATGACAATAATGTCAAAGAGATTGATACTAATCTTAATGATATTAATGCAGAAAACTCGGGGGATAATAGCTTTAGGGTTCTGGGAGAGGAAAATCTAGAATCCCACGATTCCCCCAACTCAGGGAAGGAGAAAAAGGAGGAGGATAGTGAGAGAATCCTTCATGGTAGTAAATCCCAACCTCTTCAAAGTGAAATCAGAAAGATGGATTCGCAGGTCAGAAGAACAATCATCATGACCCACCTTGAGATTGCTAAAAATAAATCCATCTACAGTTATAATCTGGACAAATGGGTGCAGAGTGATTTGGTTGAGCTTAAGAACAAATGTATCAAATTGGAAAATAAGAACTCTATCATCGAGGAAACAATTGATAATTTCAAGGAGTATTCTCACAATGCTAATGCCTATGTGCTTGATTACAGTTCTGATATGGATGAAAAAATTAAAAAAGCAGTCAAGATAGCTATGATACCTATCCAAGAGAAGACAAGAAAGAATGAGGAAATGTTAAAACATTTGCTTAGCCTTTTTAATATAGGTATGAAGTCTACTCTGGAGAACTTGAATACTCTAAGTAAAATGCTGGAAGGAAACAAAGATACTATTGACCTCACTAAACCTACCCAGCAGATGGGACCTGGTACCCGTACTAGGTCAAAGAAGCATAAGGTTGATGATCAGGACATTCATAGGCTGAAAGATAATGTGAAGACCATGCAGACTCAACTGGAGGACTCCGAGAGCTTCTTGAAGACTATGTCTTGACCTCGGTGTTGGTGGCTTTCTTTCTCTATTTTTCTTCCATCTTTTTTTTTATTTTTGTAATGTAGGTGCTTATTGCTAAATTTGGGAGTTGTCCCTTTGTAGCCTGCTCATCTCCTTGGGGTAGCTAGTTGTTCTTTGGGTCTTCATGCTTATCTCTCTTCTCTTTTGTAATAGGGTTTCAGGGCCCCTTCAAAACCTATTTTTACCGTAATCAAAAACATACCTACAACATCATTCAAACATCCTATAGACATTGATGAGGTATGCAAGAACATTAGAAATTCAACTGGGTTATCTGGATTTAAATTTATCAAGTATGAAAAGCAAAGTATAGAGAATAAGGTCAAGTTACAAGAATCTCTATTAGACATGATGAGTACATTCAAATTGACACCTATAGAGATAGGA
>MU226047.1:325146-350130 GCA_018584345.1 Thuja plicata
CAAATATAGAGCTTATGCTATTTTGAAGAATGATATTGAAGGAGTAGTACAACAAAGTACTCAAATTTGGAAAGAGATTTTTGGGTTGGCAGTTCCAAAAGAGAAGAAAATAGATGAAGGAACTTCTAACCAAATCACCACTGATCAAATAGCAATAGAAACTGAAACACAAAAGGAAATAGGTGATGAGAAAGTTACCGAATTGACAATGGATAGTCCCATCGACACCACACTGGAAAATGTTAGCAATGTGGATGCCGAGGATCAAGATGAGCCGGCAAACATAACTATTGAATCGCCTATCAAGGCTACTGAGGTCGATGAAGAGATAAATGAAGAAGAAGGAGCTGAGAAAGAGAAACCAGAAGATCAAGAGGTGAATACTAAAAATCCACCTATTCTAGAGGTTGCTCAAACATTATTAAACAGCAGAGACAAAATGGAAGCAACTAGAGACAAGCCTAAAGAGCAAGAGGCTATACAAGTGTTGGTAAACCTACCACACTCTGCTTCATCTACCCCCACTGGACCCAAAATAGGGAATGTACCTAACCAGCAGGATATCTTGATTAAGATGAAGTCAACAATTGAATTGCTTACTGACAAAGGAAAGGAAATTATTGAAACTGAGTCGGTTGATAGCTCACCTGAGCCCAAAAGGAGGAAGCTACATAAGAAGAAGTCACCAGGACTGAATGTCACATTAGATGAAGTAATTGTGATTCCTAAATGGGATCCTGAGAACTTGTCATACGAGCAGATTCAGACCCTTCAAGAACTTTTCAAGAGGAAGAAGAGACAGGAAGAAATGAAGAGAGAACAGAAGCAGAAGAAAGTTCTGCATGACATTAAAGATATTTTGTAAATTCCTTTGATATGAATGATGTAAATGACCAGGCACCTATACTAGAACAGCTAGTTCACATTGTAAAAAAGGTGACTGGTGATAATATAGAGGAAAATGACAAATTAATGCAATGGTCTAAGAGAAAGTTTGAGAACAAAGTACTGGAGAAGGTATCTGAAAAGATAGCTACACAACAGGTTGAACTTTCCTCTCTTATTTAAATTCTAGAAGGAGTTGCAAACAATGTATTTTCTTTGTACAAAAGACTATGTGATGAATCTTTCTTCACCAAATAAAATCAGCAGTTAATTGAGAAATTGCAATTGGATATGAAGTCAACTGCAAGTTCACTGAGCATGGAGGCTAGCTCTAGCTCCATTCATTTTAATAAGTTGACTCATACATAGAGGAGGTTAGCCAATTTTATGGCTGAAGATGGCCGAATCAGGGCAAAATTGATTATGATTCAAGCTAATCTGATACCTCATCTAGAGGTTATGCAGAAAGAACTCATAGCTACCAAAGAACTGGTAAAGAGAGACTGTCATCTCTCTACTGTAGAAATTTTGGTAAGTCTTGCAGCTGAACTAGAAGTGAAGTTGGAGGTTATGAAGTTTGTTAAAGATAGTTGGGACACTTCATTCGCATTGATTCTACAACTTCATAAATAGTTTTTGGATAAGTACAACCTAACCCCACCAACTATCAGTGACAAAAACAAGGGGGAATCAAGAAAGGAAGGAATAGATGAGCCGAAGGTATATTATTTTTTTGCTAAAGGCATGTATAGTATGAAGTATAATCAAAGGGGGAGTACTATATGTACTTGGGCAATTTTGTGGACATAAAAGAGATGATAAGTGTTTTTGCCACTAAATATCAAAGGAGGAGATTGTTAATCTCTAAGTTTTTGTTGATCATTTAGTGTCCACAATTAGTCATTTATTTAGGCAGTTTTGGTCGGATACCACTGCGGCCGAGCTAAAATGGTATAGGCCAAGATACCTGGCAAGTTGTTGTCGAGAAAAATAGATCATAGATGCCGAGCTATCCAAAAATTCAGTGTCGAGCGCTAGATACTTAAAGTGTCAAGCAAGACAGTTTTGCATACATGTCAGATATGACACAAACTTTAAGGTAATATGTTTGGGCCTACTTATGGGAGTTTTGGGCTAACATATGTGAAGCATTTAATATTCTCTACAGAGTTAATTACGCATTTAATTGTTTTATCCTATGCGTGGAATGAAGCCAATCAAAAAATTGGAATGCCTAGGAGGCATAAGTTTTATTCTTGATCATTGATCTAGATCTATTCGCCAGAGTCGAAGTGTATAATAAGATTAATTTTTACCATAATTATGAGTGAACAATTGGAGAGAACAGAGAGAAAGTGCATACATACATGAGATATGCGTGAAGGGTATTTTTGATAAGAAGCATAGATCTAATAGAGTAGAAGAGCGGTGAGCAGCAGAGTAAGGACATATCATATTAGAAGATCAGAAAAGGTATCATAAAGAGGAGATCTGTTATCAACATCAAAGTGCATATCGAAGGATCATATCTTGAGACATTCTAACAAGTGTATCAGGTGAAATCTCTCAACATAGTGGTTCTAGTAGACCTTTCTAAATCTCTTAACAAAGTGCTTACTTTACTGTAAGTTGAAATCCTTTCATAAAGTAGATTGTAATGATCTAAAGCTCTTAATCAGGTAGACCTTTAACCAGGTAGATTGCATATTGTAATCAAACTCTTGTAGCCCTAACAGGCACACTTTATTGCTGCAGTAGTGAAGAATTTTTGGGTGTCATCCCCACCCCAGTTTTACCTATTTGGGTTTCTAGTTTACCAAATTTTGTGTATTGTGTTATTCATCTACTTTCATGGATGCTACTAGATGTTAGATTGTTGACATATTTATATGATTGTGGATCATTTTGTTTTAAAGTGATTAAAGTTCAAGATCTGATTCACCCCCCTCTCAGTATCTTGCTTTCCCAATATTGTATTTCCAATAGCATATGCCAGAAGAGTTCTAACTCCTCCAAGTCTTGCAACAAGAGCAAAAGTTTCTCCATAGTCAATACCCTCTTCTTGAGCATATCCTTTACAAAATAGTCTATCCTTGTTTCTAGAGACTACCATTTTCATTCATCTTATTTCTTAAAACCCACTTGGTTCCAATCACATTCTTGTCCTTTGGCCTAGCCACAAGAGTCCAAGTTTTTTTCTTCTCAATCTACTCAATTTCTTCATTCATTGCTTCTATCCAAATTTCATCATTCAATGCATCTTTAACGGTTCTAGGTTCAAATTCACTTAGTAAACATTTACCTTTGAGTTTGTTCCTTGTCATTACACCTTCTGTCTGATCTCCAATATCTTCTCAGGTGCATGATGCCTTTTAACATATTTTGAAAGTACTGGATCCTTCAGTCTAGATTTTGGACTTGATCCACTAGGTCTGTCATTCTCAAACATTATTTCATGTTCCTCTGTCTGATGCTCGGGTTCCACTATCTATGACTCAGGTTCCTCTGTCTGAGACTCGATTCCCTTTGTCTATGACTCGCTTCCCTCTTTTTTTGACTCGGTCTCTTTTACCAGCAGCTCAGGTTGCACAGTTTGTAACTTGGGTTGCACACTTTGTGCTAGTATATTTAGTGGTTGATAGTTCTACTGTCCAATAACCATTTCTCAAGTCATAAGTATAGTATCAGGTTCGTGATACACAAAGTTCTTGTAGTCTTCAAGCTCTTTATTGCTCTTCTCTTCAAATTTTTCTGCAAACTCATCAATCTTGACATGTACACTTTCTATGACTTGATGAGTAGTAAGACTCAAACATTTGTATGCTTTTATTTTACATGAGTAACCTAGGAAATTCCTTCATCACTTTTTGCATCTAGTTTTCCATTTCTTGTTTCCTTCAAGATGTAGCATCTACTTCCAAATACTTTGAGATACTAAACATTAGGTTTATAGCCATACCATAATTCAAAAGGTGTCTGGTTACTACCTTTCTTCAGTTGAACTTGGTTCAAGGTGAACATTGTAGTGCTGATGGCCTCCTTCCAGTATTTGGCAACAATATTCTTTTCAATCATTAGGGTTCTGGCACAATCCATAATGGATCTATTTCTTCTTTCTGCTATTCCAATTTTTTGTGTTGTACCAGGGGCAAATGCCTATTTTATTATTCCTCTCTCATTACAAAATTCATTGAGCTCATTAGAATTGAATTCTCCTCCTCTGTCAGATCTTAGACATTTTAGTTTCTTTCATGTTTCCTTTTCAACTCTTGCAAGATACCATTTGAATTTCTGAAAAGCTTCTGATTTCTCTCTGAGAAACATGACAGTCATCATTCTGGAATGATCATCAACAAATAGAATAAAATACTTCTCTGTAGTATAGCTTGTTTTTCCAATTAGTCCACATAGGTCAGTATGTACCAATTCCAAGACTTCATCAGTATTGTAATTCTTTCTTTTGAAACTTGTCTTGCTCATCTTTCCAATTTGAAATTGTTTGCATATTGCTAACTCGGGTTTCTTAAAAATAGGAATACCTCTGACTCTCTTGTTCTTGCTTATGTTTACTAGATTATCAAACTTTACATGACACAACCTTTTGTGTCATAACTAGCTTTCTTCTACTTGTGCAATAAAGCATGAACCTTCAGTGAGATCAAGATAGAATAGATTACCTTTTTTTTTCCTACCAGTTCTGACTAGGTTCCCTTTACCATCCAGGAGCTTGGCCTTACCATTCATGAATTCTACCTTGAAGCCAATGTTGTTCATTTGTGCTACACTGAGTACATTTCTCCTCAATTCTTCAACCCAATAAGCATTATCACATTTGATTCCTTCTATCTGAATAATGCAACCTTTTCCTCTTACAAGGCAGGGTTCACCATTCCCAAAACTGACACTCCCACCATCATAGTGTTCAAGATGTTCAAATTTTGTCTTATCACCAGTCATGTGATGAGAACCACTATTAATTATCCATGTGTTATTTTTATTCATGTGTGAGAAAAGTGTTGTCTTTTCATCTTCATCTGACTCACCCTTAATAGCAATATAAACCATTTCATCTTCTTCTTCATCACTATCAGAATCTTTAGCAATATAACAAGACTTCTTACCTTTATCCTTGTAGCTTTTGTAGTTCTTGAAATTTCTTGCCTTTAAATTTGTTGAACTTTTTCTCATCTTTGTCTTCTTTGTTCAGACGCTTTACAGCAATGTGATCAACCTCATTGCATGAAAAAAAATCAATGGTATCTTTCCTTTGTATTTTCCTTTTGCATCTCTTCTTGCAAGTAATGCTTCAATGATGTCAAGATCTTCATCATCAGATTCATCATCACTGTCGCTTTCAATCTTCTTACCTTTTGAGTATCTATCCTTCTTACCAAGGTTCAATTTAGCTTTGAATGCAGACTCAAGATTTTTAGAGCTAGGAGAATAATTGTCAAAGTTGTCCAACTCAAAAGTTGTAAGCCTTCCCACTAATGTATCCAGATTTATATCATTATTGCACCTCATCTCTTGAATAGCTAAAACTCTAATAGCATAGATAGGAAGTAAAGTTCTTAGTACCTTGCTGACCACTGTTGTATCTTAAATTATTCCACCTGCAGCTCTGATGGCACTCACAATCTTCTTAATTCTTTCTCTGTTTCTTGTAATGTCTTCTCCTTCTTTCATTTTCATCTGGTCAAATTGTCCTCTTCAACTTTCTGCTTTGGCTCTCTTTACGTTTGCATCTCCTCCATGAATGTCCTATAATTTCTTCCACATATCATAGGTTGTAGGGTAGTCCTTGACTTCATCAAATTCTGAGTAGCTGAGTCAAGAAGCTATATCAATCATTATTATATTATGAAGCTTATGTTCAACAGTGATAGTCCCTGTTGTTTCCACATATTTTCTTTCCAAAAATTGCAAACCAGCATCTCCAATAGTAGATAGATGTAGCTTCATCAGCTCCTGCCATGCTAGGAAGTTGTCTTTGTTTATCTTTGGGATCTCCCTTCTATAAGACATCTCTGATCTTTAGCTTAGGTCTTGAAACCTTCTCTAAAAGCACTTGAATCTCTTATACCAATTGTTGGAAATGAGATAAGTAACTGAGAGGGGAGGGGTGAATTGGTTACTCCAAAACAAATCATTTGTCCCTTAGATGTCTTAAATACTTTAACGTTGTTACTCAGTTAATTAAGATATTCTTTTATAACTCGGGTGTCAAAGCAATCTTTATAATATCCAATGCAATTATACTTTAGTGATTGAGTGCATAAACATAAAGCATAAAACAAATAACATAATTGCACACTTTTGCTTGCACTTCCACACTTTCTCTCTATTTTACACATTCAATCCAAACTTGACCTTTCATATATATGGTAAGCTCTGTCAAGTCAGCTTGAATATACTTCTAAATAATAAATCACAATTCAGTCGGCCTCATATAACCAATTAATTAGAGAATGTAAATCACTGTAAGTTAGCTACCATTGAATGCATGACCATGACTGAAATGTTTGAGTGACTCGATCAACACTGAACTTCTTCAATACCCGACTGAACTCAGTCAACACTAAAACAACTCATTCTATTTCACCAACTGTGCTCGGTCATAATGTAGACATTTTTGTAACATCACTACATAAGTGTAAATACATGTGTAACATCAATGACAATACACAATTGAATAATTGTCTTCAAAAAAAATGACCATAGAGTTGATGGAGACATTGGCTAAGTTATATGAGAAACCCTCAGCTTCGAATAAGGTATTTCTTATGAAGCGTTTGTTTAATATGAAAATGGGTGAGGGAGGATTTATAGAAAATCATTTAAATGAATTTAATACAGTCACCAGTAAATTGTCATCCGTACAAATTTCATTTGATGAAGAGGTTAGGGCTCTCTTAATTTTACGTTCTTTGCCAGAAAGCTGGAATAGCTTGGTTATGGTTGTAAGCAACTCTGTCTCTAGTTCAAATACTTTGAAATTTTATGAAGTTGTTGGAGTTATCCTAAGTGAGGAAATGCGACGGAAAATCACAGGTGAAACTTCAACCTCATCAGGTTCCGCTTTAAACATTGAGAACAAAGGAAGAACAAGTGAAAGAGGAAAAGGCCCTTTGCATGGCAAGTCGCAAGGGAAGTCAAAGAAAGGACATTCTCAATCTAAAGGAAAGAAAGATTGTTGGTACTTTGGAAAGCATGTTCACCTGAAGAAAGACTGTTGGTCTCGGAAAAACAAACAAGGAGACGAAAATGAAGATGACAATAGGGAAGCTAATGTTGCAAGTAATACTTTACAAGATGCTTTAACCTTATGTTTGGATAACATTAATGATTCTTGGGTAATTGATTCTGGGGCTTCATTCCATGCTACACCCCATAGAAAATATTTTCAAGATTATGTTCAAGGTGATTTTGGACAAGTATATTTGGGTGATGATGAGCCCTGTCCTATTGTTGGGAAAGGGAAAATAAAGATCAAGTTGCCAAATGGAAATGAATGGATACTGCAAGAGATAAGGCATGTCCCTAATTTAAGAAGAAATTTAATTTATGCAGGACAACTGGATAGTGAACGCTGCATAGTCATGTTTATAGACAATGTTTGGAAGATCACTAAAGGTTCATTAGTAGTAGCTAAAGGTGCAAAGATAAGCGCATTATATCTGTGTACTGGTAACACTTATTCTACCTTAGCTGCTACTGATAATGTTAATGCAGGGAAAGCTACTATAGATGTTGCAAGAACAGATTCAAAAAAGTGGCACCATAGGATTGGACAGATGAGTGAGAAAGGGATGAAAATCCTTCACTCTAAAAATCTGTTGCCAGGACTGAAAAATATCGATTTAGAGTTCAGTCAAAACTATGTTTATGGTAAATAGAAAAGAATCAGATTTCTCAGAGTTGGGAAAGAAAAGAAGAGTGAGAAGTTAGAGCTAGAGCATTCAGATGTATGGGGACCGGCTCAGGTATCATCTCTTGGTGACTCTCATTATTATGTCATTTTTATAGATGATTTAACTAGGAAAACATGGGTATATTTCCTGAAACAAAAATCTGATGTTTTTGTAACATTTAAGAAATGGAAAGATTTGGTTGAGAAGGAGATAGGAAAGAAGTTGAAGTGTCTCAGATCTGATAATGGAGGTGAGTATTGTAGTACATCCTTTGAAGATTATTGTTTTATCAATGAAATTTGAAGGTAGAAGACAGTTCCAAGAACCCCACAAGAAAATGGTGTATCAAAAAGGATGAATAGGACAATCGTGGAACGTGCAAGGAGCATGAGATTGCATGTTGGACTGCCCCTTCATTTTTGGGCAGATGTTGTAAACATTGCAGTCTATTTGATAAATAGAGGACCTTCAGCCCCTTTAGATAGTGGTATTCTAGAGGAAGCATGGGCTGGTAAAAAGGTAAATTATTCATTTATGAAAACTTTTGGTTGTGAAGATTTTTTCCATGTTGATAAAGAAAATAGAACCAAGCTTGATGCTAAATCTCAAAAATGTACCTTTATTGGATATGGAGTAGATGACTATGGTTATCAGTTATGGGATTTTGAAAATCTTAAAATAATTAGAAGTAGAGATGTTATATTCAATGAGAAGGTCATGTATAAAGAACAGTTGCAGGAAAAGAAGCATGAACAGGTCAAACATGATTATGTGGTGTTGGATGAGACTCCTGAAAATGAAATTCCACTGGTACCTGATGCTCAAAAACAACAAGTTATCCTAAAAACTCATGTAAGTGTTAGACATTCTACAAGGTCAAGTAGACCTCCGGAAAGGTTTTCTCCTTCTTTGTATTCTATTTTATTGACAGATTCTGGTGAACCAGAAGAATATGAAGAAGCAATGCAGGTGGATGCCAAACAACAGTGGAAGCTAGGAATGAAAGAGGAGATGGACTCCTTGTTGAAAAATAAGACTTGGGACTTAGTCCGTTTACTTGAAGGAAAAATATCCTTGCCTAACAAATGGGTTTATAGGCTGAAGGAGGAAGATGGAGGAAAGAAAAGGTATAAGGTCAGACTTGTGGTAAAAGGTTTTGCACAGAAAAAGGGTATAAATTTTGATGAAATATTCTCCCCTGTTGTAAAAATGACTTCAATTAGAACTATACTAAGTCTTGTGGTTGCAGATGACTTGCATCTTGAACAATTAGATGTCAAAATAGCTTTTCTCCATGGAGATTTGGAGGAGGAAATTTACATGCAGCAACCACAGGGATATGAGGTCAAGGGTAAGGATAATTTAGTGTGCGGGTTAAGGAAGAGTTTGTATGGCCTAAAGTAGGCACCCCACCAATGGTATTTGAAATTTGATAGTTTTATGGCTAAACAAGGTTACAATAGATGTCATTCTGATCACTGCGTATATTTTAAAATATTGGATAATGGGAGTTACATTATCCTGTTACTCTATGTTGATAACATGCTTGTTGTTTGGTCCAATATGCAACAAATAAATGAACTTAAACAGAAATTAGCAAGGTCATTTGCTATGAAGGATTTGGGTGTTGCTAAGCAAATCATTGGTATGAAGATTACACGGGACAGGAAAAATAGAACCTTGAATTTGTCCCAAAGTGAGTATATAAAGGTGTTGAAAATATTTAATATGCAGGATGCAAAAGCAGTCAGTACACCTTTGGCTAGTCATTTAAAATTGACTAAGTAAATGTGTTTAAAGGCATAAGAAGAGGTAGATAAAATGTCTAACATCCCGTATTCATCAGCTATTGGTAGTCTGATGTATGCAATGGTATGCACACGGCCAGATATTGCTCATGCAGTGGGAGTCGTCATCAGGTATATGAGAAATCCAGGTATGGAACATTGGAATGTTGTCAAATGGATTCTTTGATATTTGAGAGGTACTACTACAAAGGCATTATGTTTCACAGGATCAAGTTCTTCTCTGAGTGGATTTTTTGACTCTGATCTGGCAGGAGATATTGATACAAGGAGTACTACAGGGTATGTTTTCACTATAGGGGGTACTGTAGTTAGTTGGATTTCTAGATTGCAGAAGGTTAATGCACTTTCAACCACTGAAGCTGAGTATGTAGCTACTACTGAAGCTAGCAAGGAGATGATTTGTTTACAATTTTTTCTAGAGGAATTGGGTCAGAAGCAGGAAGATTGCCCATTTTACAGTGATAGCCAGAGTGCCATTCATTTGTTGGATAATAAGAAAGGTTGGATGGTTGTGTAGGTGGACGTAGCCCAGGTTTTGGGTGAACCACGTTAAATCTGTGTTATATGTGTTCAATATTTTTCTTCTTTTGTTTTCTGCATATAACTATTTATTCTTATATTGTTCTAGATCTGTCAAACCCTAACAAGTCCTTAATACAAAAGACGGCTTACAAACTTGAATATCTTCAATATCTGATATGTCTGTTAACCTCTTCACAAAACTTGCACTGCTTTGATCTAAAATTAGACTTCACATATTACACCAATACTATTCATATCATCATCTATTATCATTCAAGTCTTGTTATAAAGTGAACTTCACATTTACTTTCCATTATACAAAATACAATACTTAAGTCGGCTTACACATTTCAAAACATAATATCATTCCTTGCTAAATGAGGGTTAACATCTAGGATGTCGTCCCTAACTAGTTAAGTCATTATTTTTTAAACAAAATAATCCTTAACCCAAATTTACCAAATACTTGTTATTTCTTTGTTTTGTCGGCTTGCATTGTCTCTAGTAAATCAATCATAACTTTGTCTGTATTGTTAGTACAATCAAGCGCTCTTAGTTGTAGCTTCAATATATTTCATATATGTTGTACTCAAGCTCGCATGCTCTGGAATTACTTCTGTGAACCTCGCTAACCAAAATAGTCTCTGTTCAGACTGTTATACTTAGACAATTTTACAAAACTAACATACAAGACTGTGTCTCCAAGTAATGATGTCTCCATACTGAGTATATATTTCCATAATGACATCATGATATCCTACTTAACCAAATTTCCAACAATCTCCCCCTTTTTCATTGATGGCAACATATGAAAATTGGCTAAGTCCCAAAAACTTTCAAAGCTCCAAAACTTCAAAAGTTGTCACATTCTCAACTATTACTCCCTTTTTGACTATACTTATCCTTATAATAATTATAATTTTCACAACTACTACTCCCCCTTTGACAGAAATGACAAAGGTGTGAAAATATCTATGTTCAAGTCAAAATTGATTTACCTCTTATCTTTTAAATTTGTAAGGCTGCAAGGCATGAAATACAATCTTTAAAGCTTGCCTTCAAGTTAGATATCTCCTTGTCCCATGTAATATTCACTGAATCTACCATGCTAAGTAGTACACATAGACCATAAGATGCAATCTCTATTGCACTCAAGTTAAGATAGGCAAATTTTGCATACGATGTCTTCGAAGTAAGACATTCATCCAACTGGGTTTGCACATTACTAATCTTTAGTACCAAATTCTCTCTGATAAGGGAAAATCTCTTCAACTTTCTTTCCTTTTCATTCTCCAATAATCTTATGTCATCATGAATTGTGCTAATCTTTTGTCCAATGTATGTTATCTTCATGTTGGGATTCTCCAACTCATTCAAAGTAGTTTTTAATCCTGTTTCTTTGTTCATCAACTCTCTGCTATGTCTAAGATGTGATTGTGTGAAAGCGCACACTGACTGTATAGTATTCTTCCTCTCTCTAGACATTTCCTCAACTCCTTAATACAAACATCAAGATTCTCCAAGTCATTCTTAATATTTTGACAAATTGTTCAAAATATTTGTGCATCAAGTGTTGATTGTGCCTTAACTGTTGCAATATTTTTTAATGTGATGAACTCACTGTCAAATGCCTTCATCACTTCCTTAGCTCTAGCTTGTGGATCAACTTAACTAACTTGTGTAGATATAACATGTAATTTGTTTGTTACTTCAAGTAGTGTTCCTCCAAACTTTTCACTTTCTTGTTCTTTCCAATGATCGTATTCAAGGATGAGATCAACTCTATTTGATCATCATAATCAACTTATGTTCCTAATTTTTCCAAAACTGGTTCAATGAGTGATTTGGATGAACTTGTTGTTGCATCCTTCTGTGGTGTGTCCAACTGTATATTATCGGGTATTGTCACTTCCTTTTCTTTTCTCTATACTTCTTCTTCTCCTTTATCAATAGGTGCTTGTAATGGTGTTTCTTGTTCTGTCTCAACATGCTTCAACCTAGGCAAGGTTAAAGTGATCTCTTATTCAATCATCTTCCACTTTTTCTGTGACTCAACATCAATACTTTCAACTATCTTTTCTTTCGATTCTGATTCTTCTTTCTTTTCTTCTTCCTCATTACCTAAACTAGAATAATTATCCATTCCTTCCAAATTGGTAACTTCTCCTCCTTCAATATATTTTTCGTCATTGTCCTTAAAAGGTTTTTCTTCTTTGTCAATTGTGATGCTCATGCCTTCTACTTCCATGGTCTCATTGTTTATTGATATTGCTGGTTGTGTAATTATTGTCTGCAATTTTTCTTTTTCAAGTGATGGTTCCTTTGTCTGCGTAGTTGGTACTATGACTGGGGTGTCCTATTCTGACTCACTCTATGTTTCTGCTATTATAGATGTCATAATTTCCACAACTACTTTCCATGTTTCTCTATTTACTTCCTCATAATTTCCTCCCATAATTAAGATAGTTATCCTCTTCTTTCTCAAGTGTGTACTAAGACTCTTCATGATTTCTTTTAAGTGTTCCTCATTCTTGACTTCACATATTTCTCACAAATCTCTCTTATGTTCTTATCTTCTTCAATTTCTCTCTTGTTCCTGTTAATTAGTTTATCATACAGCTCATTAGGAATCTTATCTTTTATGCTCTCAAATTTCTTGTCTGCAAGTATCATGTGTCTAACAACTGCATTTTCAAGATTCAACTTCTCAAAGTTGTTATACATCTGGTAGTACTTATTCAACTTGGTAATGTCTCCATCACTAATGATTAAAGGGTTAACTTTTTCAATCTTAGGCTTCCATTGTTTCTTTTTACTACTTCCTACCTCTTCTTTTGTTTGAGTTCCAATCTGACTTTGCACTTGTCCTCTCATTCTTTTTACAAGTGAAGTTTCTTCCTTTTTTGTTCTCTTCATTTCCGTGGGTGTGAAAATAATTTCCTGCCTCTTTCCTAGTCCACTTTCCATTTCTTTTACTCTCTTAGCTTTCTGTGGTGGTGCAGGTAAAGTGGTGAATCTGGTTTATTTCCTTGTAGTTGTTGTTGTTTCCTTTGAAATTGATATACTCAACTCACTTTCCTCTACAATTTCCTCATCAATGTTTTATACAACTGGTGCAGATGATGCCTTTGCTGCTAAAGGTGGTATTTCCAATATTTATTTTAGTCCAATGTTCGTCATTGCTGATGATGTTTTCTTTGCTATATTATACTCATCTTATGCCATCCCTCTTTCCTATAGAATTTTCTTTATTACTGTATCCACTCTCTTCTTTTGTATGCTCTATAACTGAGTTTGGTGTGAATTGCTTCCAATCTCTTTACGTGTTCCAAATCTAGGGCTTTTTGTATCCAATCTTACTTTCAATAATCTTCTTTCATATCCTTCTATAGCTTCTTCAGTTATCTCATAATCAAGTGGGTCTATGAATTCAACATTGGGTTCCACTGCTTCAATATAGGTAAAGTATGTGTCAACCAAGAAACATAAATCATCCTTATATTTCTCTACCATAGATGGTGGAATTCTTGATCTCTTTCTCATATCATTCTGAAATGTCTTGATAACAAGTATTGTGATCTCATTCACTTTGTCAATAGGATGTCTCTAATATAAATTGGTTATCCTTTCCATGGTCCTTCTCTCATCATTCCAATAAGCTCCAATAGTGTAGGGAAATCTCCTCAAAAGGTGGAAAAACATGTAAGTTATCAGTGATGAAAATCTGAATTGGGAATTCTTTGTCATTTTAATTTTTTCAATGTTTTCCATAAGTTGTATCCTTAAAATATCACACATATCTACTTCATCTTTCTCAATACACATCAAATAAGTTGCATGTACCATGCATGCTACCATATCATCCTCTCTAGAACTAGCATATAACTTAATGGCTATTATTTTGCAAACATATCTCACATCATCATGTTCTATCTTACTTATCACAATCCCTATACCATTATATGTAGATTTAGTGTTCTCAAAGACTGTTTTCTTTACATTTTTCTCATTCAATGGTAATTCTCCTTTGTTTGAAAACTCGGTCACATCATGTATAAGGTCTATTGTAATCTCAATTACTCTTTCATCTAGGTAAAAATTTCCATCATGTACTCTGCTCAATATAATCTTAGTCCATTCTTCATTGTCAAACTCATAATGAAACATTTACCGTATTATATCCATTTGACCTAAATGGGTATAACCTTCCTTATAAGACATGTCCTGATTTAGAATTTTGTCATACTATGTTGTTATATTGTTATCTCCTAAGGTCTCAAACTTGCATTTCAAATAACTCTTAATATATTCTAAATGCAAAACTTTGTCTCGTGTTAACGACAATGCCAAATTAGGTTCATCTTCAGTAGGCTTTACTGGCTCCCTCCTAATCTTAGGTCTAGCTGTATCTTTAACATTGTGAATAAGGGTTTCATCCATATTTTCACTTAAGATGATAAATTCAAAGATAAACTTCAACAAAAATACCTCAATATCGTGATTTAGGCCTTTTTGCGTAGATGTGATGAAATTCACCTTCAAATGCTTCAAAAAAAAAATTGATCTCCTTTAATTCACTTTCAAGGTCTCCTTCAAGCTCAGAATTGATCAAATGGTGTTCATCAATTCACTTTTACTCATTAAATCCTTCAAAATTTGTCATCGCATTAATTGCAAAACTTCATGTCAAAAGGTTGTTCTTGTCTGTCAGCGATCTTCTTTCACTTTGATATCTCTCATACACACTCAGAAATGTATGTGATCTTAACCATAGCTTCTTTACATCATTCAGTAAGACATATTAACTTCGCAAATCTTAATTCAAACTCTGCAAAATCCTATGATATTCTAATGCTCATTCTGTCCTTTAATATGATGAAATGTAATGCTTAATCTGATTGATATGGGTTAGCAACAATAATTGACTTCAATTTGTTCTCAGGTGCTTCACTTTTCTGACTTTCCAATTTAATGGGTACACTTGCTGGATCTTTAGCTTTGACAAATACAACTTCTTCTAGGTTACTGCTATTTCCTTTCTGACTGTCATTATTATCCACATTCCTTCTGGTGTAATTCATATTCCTTCTAGGGTTAGGATTCCTCATATTATTCATTCTACAATATCTTGTTGTATATCCCATCTTGTTACAAATATGACAAACCATAACATTGTTTTCATATCTCGGTCCTGACTGATTAAACTGTGATCTTTAATCTCAAGCAAAGTGTCCACAGTTGTTGCACTTGAAGCATACCACTTCATTCCTTATATTATTTGTTTGTCCAATAGGTCTCTTATCTGCAGGTTTAGTACCTCTAAACATTCTACTATTTTCATTACTCTTATTATATTTATGTTTCTTACAATCAATAGCTCTAAGACCAAAACCATGACAATTATAACAATAACCAGTGATAGATTTGAATTGCTTACCTATACAATCTATTTTCATATGTCCAAATGTATTGCATGCATAACATCTACCTTTAAATTCAATTTGAACTTCTTTAGGTGATTTACTTTGCTCAGGTTATTTAAGTATATCTTCAGATTGGTTAGACTCAACTTTGTTCGCTTCTTCTTTTCCTTCTTTTTCTTTGTTCTCAGGCTATTGAATTGTAGACTCTAGTTCTATGCGTTCTTCAACTTTCTTTGAAAACTTATCTTCAAGATATCCAAGTCCAATTTTATCATAGGTAGATTTCTGAGTATAAATTTGTCCATCGATCAATTTACTATTGGAATACAATTTCTCAAGGTGTTGTTTAGACTTGGTTAGTTCTCCTTTCACAATAGTATTATATTTCTCAAGTTCAGCATACTGTCACTTTGTAGATTGAAGCTCAGATGTCACTTTGGTAATGTTAGATCTCAAATCTACATTTTTTGTTTTCAAATCTAATTCAATTTTGTTGTAGTCATCTTTCAAACTTATCTTTAGTTCCAAAATCTTCATTTCATGCTTCAAAATTTCATTTTATTTCTTTAATCTAGACACTTCATCGCTTTCTTCAGGTTCTTTCTTTGATTTAAGGTCTTCTATTATGTCTTTCACTTTCTCAATGTAGTTCTTTGCACTTTCATATTTATTCTTCAAAGCATCTCTTTCTTCAGTTATAATGTCAATCTGCTCAAGGGATTCTTCTAGGTTTTTCTGCAACTGATCCATATCCACTAAAATCTTACTCAAGCTGTTAAACCTTCTCTGAGTAACTGTTCTCTAATACCAATGGTTAGAAATAGGAAATACTGAGAGGAGGGGTGAATCTGTATTTCACAAACTTTTGCCCAAATATGGATATAATTAATTAACTTCAAACTTGCATATGAAACTAAAATGAATATATTGAACAGTAAGCAAAACCATAACACAAATGAACTCATAACACCATAATTCTTATCGAGGAAACCCTGGACAAGGGAAAACCCTGGTGGGGATGGTACCCACAAGATGATCCACTAATAAAGTATCTCGCAAAAGATATTGACCCTGTTAGGAGTCTATTGCAATTGTAGTGATCACTGTCCTTGTTACAAGACTAGGCCTTGTTAGAAGCCTCAACTCTATTATAATTTGGTATTATAAAATAAGACTATATGCATGGTGAGCCCACTGCTCAAACATGCAATATACAATGATATTCCTTAATACAAAAGATGGCGTACAAAACTTTCGTTGCTTGTTGAATATCTTTAATATCTAATCTACGTGTTAAGCTCTTCACAAAACTTGCACTGCTCTGATCTAAAATCAGACTTTGCATATTACATCAATACTACTCATATCATCATCAATCATCATTCAATTCTTGTTACAAAATGAACTTCGCATTTACTTTCCTTTATACAAAATACAATACTTAAGTAGGCTTACATGTTTCAAAACATGATATCATTCCTTGCTGACTAAGGGTTAACATTTAGGATGTCGTCCCTAACTAGTTAAGTCATTATTTTGAAAAAAAAATAATGCCTTAACCCAAATTTACCAAATACTATTCATTGCTTTGTTCTGTAGGCTTGCACCGTCTCTAGTAAATCAATCATAACTTTGTCTGTATTGTCTGTACAATCAAGTGCTCTTAGTTGTAGCTTCAATATATTTCATATATGTTGTACTCAAGCTTGCATGCTCTGGAATTACTTCTATGAACCTCGCTAACCAAAATAGTCTTTGTTCATACTTTTATACTTAAACAATTTTACAAAACTAACATACAAGATTGCGTCTCCAAGTAATGTTGTCTCTATACTCAGTATATGTTTCCATAATGACAACATCATGATATCCTACTTAACCAAATTTCCAACATTTCCTTCTCGCTAGAAACTGTTCTCTCAGATAGTGGCATTTGGAGACATCTCACAGAATGTTGCTTCAAACTTCTTCCTTAGCCCACACAAATATATGTTCAAGGCTTATATGAACATTCATGGCCCACTGAGAATTCTAATTTTTTATATCGTGTATGGATGTGTTCCCTTGGGCGTCAACTGCACTTGGGAGCAAATTTCTTATTTTCACCCTTCAAATTCTCACTCGAGCACACCCTGTTGGATGATATCAAAATTGGGTACTACTGATGTTGTTAGCATTCAGGTTTTGTCACTGATGTCAACATATGTTTCTGTGGAGAGAACATACTAGTTATTACTATTGTATGATAACTGACAGAAGTGTATGGACACTGTACGGATGAATCAGAACGAGAAAAGATGAGAATATGAAGAAGGATGTGTGATGACCTTATTCCTAAGCTCTCTTGGCTTAATATTTCATATTGGAGATGTTACAGATGTTTTAGTGAAGACTGGTTTCTCGATTATGACAGTGATGCTTGACAGAGAGAGTCTCTATGTTTTGGGGATATCTTATAGGCGATGATGATTCAGGTTATGCGAGCTTAAGAGATGACAAAATACATATTGAGGAATGTTTGTTGTTAATCGCAAGTTGTGTGATCATTGGTGACGTCAGTTGTGGCGTGTATTCTGGACGAGACCTATTTGGGGCCGACTTTCAGAGATGTAGCATGCATTATGGATTGCAAGCGTGGATTATGGATCTTGAATTATATCTGATGTATTGCAATTGATGTTTACTTGTTTTAGGTACCTTGTGTATCTTAACAAGGGGTTAAATAATTATTTGTATATTGGTAACGCTTAATTGGCCGACCTAATCAATTATCGTAATATGGTATATATGAGAGATCTTTTATTTTGAAAAGATGTGATAGTGTTATGATGAGAAGGTAATTAAAAGGACAGAGAAGTGTGGAAGTTGCGAAGCTTGATTGGCTGCTGGATGTAGAGCAGAGTTTGTGATTATAGTAGTTCATTAGAACTAACCAAACAAAGACAGTTGCTATCAGACAGTTCACTGGATTGTATATTTCTTATATACACTTGTTCGGATTGTAAATTCTTGAGGGTGGCTTTAACCTTCTTTGGGTAGTGAGCCCACTATTACTCTTGACTCTTAACAGGGTTTTTCCTTTAACATGGACTATGTATTGTAATGTTGTAATAAGCTCGTAAAAGAGCTAAATCTTTTAATAGGGATACTATACTCTTAGTACATCATTTGTGGGTGCTAATTCCCACCGGGTTTTTACCTTTAAAAGGGTTTCCTTGACAACAAGGATTGTGTTATTGTGTTGGCATTTACTGTGTTATCATTTGAATTGAAGTTTTGGTTTATAAAGTTTAATGTTTAATAATCTCTCACAATTGATTCACCCCTCCTCTCAGTTTCTTGTGGACTGTTATTCCTAACAATTGGTATTAGAGCCACTAGTCCTTAGAAATCTTAACATCTTGAGGTGATCCTGAACATGACTTACTATAGGAAGGATAGTCCAAAATTTGATCCTGAAAACTTTGACAGTTGGAAGAACAAGATGAGAACACATTTGCTATGTTTGGGAATCGACTACTAGATAATCACAAAAAGAAAGGAAAAGATAAAGGCTGGGGATGAATTGGATAAAGCTACTGAAGATAAAAATAAGTTATTTTCATGTAATGTGGTCGCAAGGGAATCATTGATCAATGCACTTTCTGAAGGCGAATTCATAGAAGTAAAAGACTTAAATTATGCACATGAAATTTGGACAAGATTGGAAGCATTGTATGAAGGAGATAAGTTTACAAAAGAGGTGAAGCTACAAAAATCATTAAAAATGAAAGATGATGAGAACATTAGAGCATATGCATAGAGAATTATTGAAGTGGTTGTTGGCATCAGAAACTCTGGAGGTACTTACAGTGAGGAAGAAGTGATTGCAAAGATTCTCAGATCTCTAGCACCTGCATAGAGAACAAAAGTAAAAGCTATAAAGGAGAATAAACCTTTGACAACAAAATTCAACAGAGAGATGTTGATTGGAAAGCTAACTACTTTTGAGGCCATAGAACTGGGAGATTCTCTACCTAAATTTGAGTCAGCATTCAAGGCAACTGTGCATAGAAACAAAAATACCTTATCTGTAATTGTGAGCACCAGCAATAGTGACTTGAGAGAAGAACTTGGAGACTATGATGATGAATGGGAATAGATACAGGAAGAAGAAAGAAACTAGATGAAATGGTAGGCCTGGTCGCTAGAAGAGAAAAGAGAGGAAAGCGTAAATTTGAAGGCAAGTTACCTTTGAAATGTTTTTCATGCAAGATTGGTCATTTTGCATCTCGATGTCCTACAAGGGTTCCAAACCATAAACCTAAGTTTTACAAATCATAGTATTCAAAAGACAAGGAATGTTATCATGCTAGTGAAGGTGTTTTTGATGATGATGTTGTTGACTATGATGAGATTGGATTTATTGCTATTAAGGATGATGAACCTATACACGAAGAAAAAGCCTTAGTATCTCGTGTTGAAAAGAATATGAATGGGTTATAGATAGTGGTTGTTCACATCATATGACTGGAGATAAAAACAAGTTTGTTAGTCTGAAAATATATGATGGTGGTGTTGTTAGATTTGGTGACAATACTCTTTATCTTATCATTGGAGTTGGATCTATTTCTCTGGATGGAAAAACTAATACTCATAATGTACTGCTTGTTGATGGACTTAAGCATAATCCCTTGAGTGTTAGACAACTAGTGGATAGAGGTTATCAATTGAAATTCATTGATGGGGAATGTTCTATAAGAACTAAATCAGGAGACTTGATCACATCTGGTACTAAATCTAGAGGTAATGTATTTGAATTGAATACATCTAAGACTTCTTGTTTTATTGTGAAGGTTGGTGACAATTGGTTATGGCATAGAAGATTTGTTCATGTTAACTTTGATAACATTGTGAAGGCAAGTATGACTAATAAAGTAAGAGATCTATCTAAGATTGTGAAATCATCTAACACTATGTGTAGAGATTGTGTTATGGGGAAGTAGACTAGAAGTAGTTTTAAAAGCAAATCTTATTCAGCAAAAGGGAAGTTGGATCTGGTACATACAGATCTGTGTGTTCCTACAAGAGAAAGATCTTATTATGGTGAAAGGTATTTTATACTTTTTGTTGATGAATTTTCTAGAATGATGTGGATTACATATTTAAGAGAGAAGTCTGAGGCATTTGACAAATTCAAGATATTCAAATCAAAAGTTGACAATGAATCAGGTTTAAAGATAAAAATTTTGAGATCAAATAGAGGTGGTGAGTTTACTTTAGATTTATTTAATACCTACTGTGAAGAGCACTGGAATATTTAGATAGACATCTACTCCTAGAACACCACAACAAAATTTGGATAGCAGAGTGAAGAAACATAACAATATTAGATGCTGCCAGAACTATGTTGTTGGAAGGAAATGTATCACATGTTCATTGGAGAGAAGTTGTTGGTATTGATGTGTACACCTTGAAAGGCATTCAGATCAGAGAAGGTACAAGTAAGACTCCTTATGAATTATGGTTTGATCATATTCCTACTATAAAATATTTCAGAACATTTGAAAGTAAATGTCATATCAAAAGAGATGATGAGATATGGAAGTTTGATGCTAGAAGTGATGAAGGTATCTTCCTTGGTTATTCTACTAAGAACAAAGCCTATAAATGTTTCAATCTGAGATTGAGATAGTTGATTGAAAGCACTAATGTGAGGATAGATGACAAGTTCTAGATTTAGGAAAAAATGTATAACTATGGTCAGATTGAAGAGATAAAAGAGGTCATTGTTGATCCTACATAACCTTTGGAGATTGATGATGAGATTGAAGATGAATCAATTGAGCTTACTGAAACTCCTAAGACTCTGAGGTATGTTAAGAAGAACCATCCTAAAAATCAAATCATTGGTCATGCAAGTAAAGGAATGATGACAAGATCAAAACTAAGAGATGAAATTTGTTTGATTTCTCAAGTTAAACCCAGAACTACTGATGAAGCATGTAGAGATGAATCTTAGACTAAAGCTATGTAGGAAGAACTAGAACAGATAAAGAAAAACAATACTTGAGAATTGGTTCCAAGACCTAAAAACAAAAGTGTGATAGGAACTAAATGGGTTTTCAAAAACAAAATGGATGAGGAAGGAACAGTGGTAATAAATAAGGCTAGACTAGTTTGTAAATGCTACTCGCAACAAGAAGGCGTGAACTTTGGAAAAATTTGCTCCTGCTGCTAGGTTGGAAGCTGTGAGATTATTTTTTGCTTAAGTTGCACATAAAGACTTTAAAGTATATTAGATGTATGTGAAATCTGCATTCTTGAATGGAGATTTGGAAGAAGTATACATATAGAAGCCTGATGGATTTCCTTTGACGGAAGATGAAGACATGGTTTGTAAATTGAAGAAAGCATTGTATGGACTGAAACAAGCACCGAGAATATGGTAGGAAAGACTAGACAGGTATCTACTTCATCTTGGTTTCAGAAAAGGTAATGCAGACAATAATTTAAATTTAAGAACTTCTGAAGATGGAATCTTTATCATAGAATTTTTTGTTGATGATATCATTTTTGGAGGAAATGATAAAATGAGTAAAAAGTTCTCTAGAGAAATGGAAAATGAATTTGAAATGTCAATGATTGGTGAGATGAAATTTTTTCTTGGTTTGCCAATTAATCAGAATAAGAATGGTATTTTTATATCTCAAACCAAGTACCTTAAGGAAATGTTGAAGAAGTTTGGAATGGAAGATTATAAACCTGTTGGAACACCCATGGTGACTAGTTATAAACTTACTAGTAATGATGAAACTCATAGTGTTTTTCAGACAAAGTACAGATCAATGATTGGAGGTCTACAATATCTAACTCACACCATACCAGATATTTTCAATGCAGTTGGAATTGTGGCAAGATATCAAGCAGATCCTAAAGAGACACACCTTGCTTCTATGAAAAGAATTTTCAGATACTTGAAAGGGACAATAGAATATGGATTATGGTATGAAAAATCAGATGACTTTATTTTACAGGCTTGTATTGATGTTGATTGGGCAGGTAATGTAAATGATAGAAAGAATACAAGTGGTGGAGCATTTTTCCTTGGAAAAAGGATGGTTACATGGTTAAGTAAGAAGCAGGACTGTATTGCTTAGTCTACTATTGAATCCAAGTATGTTGTTGCTGCTATAAATTGTACACAAGTTGTTTGGATGAAAAAAATGTTGAAGGGCATTGGAATAATTTTTGAAGAGCCAGTGGTTATCCATTGTGATAACACTAGCATAGTGAATATGTCGAAGAATCCTGTAATGCATTCAAAGACTAAACATATTTCTATTAAGTATCATTTCTTGAGAGACAAGGTAGCAAAGAAAGAGATTAGACTGGAGTATGTAAGCACAAAGGAACAGATAGTAGATATATTTACAAAAAAATTTCCAAAAGATGCTTTTGAGTATCTCAGAAGCATGCTTGGGGTAAGAGCCCCTCCCTGTGGTAATTAATTGATGCAGGCATGCATCAGTCCAGTGGCTTTAGGAGCTATATCATTTTTTGGACTTGATGTATGGCTCTACTCCTTAGGGGGAGTGATTGCAGGAACACTATAGAGCACATTTGGGTGATTTTTCACCTGGCTCCTAGACATGAAGATTTGAAAAAGATACACCTTGCAAAAGAATAAAGAAGAATCATGGCACCCTTTGCCATTGTTGTCAAAGGGGTAGCGATTCTATGTGAAAATGCCTGCTACTTTAGGGAGAATTGTATTGAGGATATTGAGAAGATTGTATTGAGAGAGAGTACTTTTGGGTTGATGGATTTTCCCATATGTTGTCATCAATGCCAAAGGGGGAGATTGTTGGATGATGTCAGAATTGGGTACTAATGATGTTGTTGTCATTCATGTTTTTTCACTGATGTCAACATATGTTTCTGTCGAGAGAACATATTGGTTATTACTATTGTATGATGACAAACAAAAGTGTACGGACACTGTACTGATGAATTAGAACAAGCAAAGATGAGGATATGAAGCATGTGTGATGACCTTATTCCTAAGGTTTCTTGGCTTAATGTTACATATTGGAGATGTTACAGATGTTTTAGTGAAGACTGGTTTCTGGAATGTGACAATGATGCTTGACAGAGCGAGTCTCTTTGTTTTAGGGATATCTTACAGGAGATGATGATTCAGGTTATGCGAGATTAAGAGATGACAGAAGACATATTGAAGAATGTTTGTTGTTGATCGCAAGTCGTGTGATTGTTGGTGACATCATTTGTGGCATGTATTCTGAAGGAGACCTATTTAGGGTTGAGTTCAAAGATGTAGCGTGCATTATAGATTGCGAGCGTGGATTGCGGATCTTGGATTATATCTGATGTATTGTAATTGATTTTTACTTGTTTTAGGTACCTTGTGTATCTTAGCAAGGGGTTAAATAATTATTTGTATATTGGAAAAGCTTAATTGGTTGACCTAATCAATTATTATAATAGGGTATATATGAGAGATCTTTTCTTTTGAAAAGATGTGATAGTGGTATGATGAGAAGGTAATTAAAAGGATAGAGAAGTGTGGAAGCTGTGAAGCTTGATTGGCCATTGGATGTAGAACATAATTTGTGATTATAGTAGTTCATTGGAACAGACCAAGAAAATACAATTATTTTCAGACAGTTCACTGGATTGTATATTTCTTATATACACTTGTTTGGATTGTAAATCCTTGAGGGTGGCTTTAACCTTCTTTGGGCAGTGTGCTTGGGCAGTGAGCCCACTGTTACTCTTGACTCCTAACAGGGTCAGTCCTTTAACATGGACTATGTACTGTAATGTTGTAATTGTTGATGAAAATTATTCAATTGTGTGTTGTCATTGATGTTTACACAAGTATAGTAATGTTTATAGAAATGTCTAATCCTATCCGAGCACAATCAGTGTCTTTCACTACTACATTTGGGGCCAAATTTTGACAGAAGTTTTCGACGGGTAACTTTTTCTTACGAATTTGGTATTTCTTTTTTGTAATAGGCCCCGATGATGTCAGTATTCTGATGGGTGTTTAATTGACCATCAGAATTCTGACAGATTCGGGGATATACATTAAAAAAATAAGTGAAACAGCCTCATCATTTTTATTTTGATTGGAGAGCGGGAGAAAAGGACTGACAGCTGAGCGCGGGAGAAGGTATGTGATTTCTTCATCTTTCAAGCCTATGAAATCATATTCGAATGCATTTCATTTTATTATTGAGGGAGTTGCTCTCTGAAATGACCACATTCTACTGGTGTCGTGCCCTAGCTAGTGCTTTATCTCCATTATTTGATGTTATTGGTGCTTGTGCTCAAGGATATCGATTCACTGTATTCAAATGTTTGGATTCATGTTTGTTGATATTACTGGCATATGTGTTTAATGATGCCATTGTATATTGTTGTCACTGA
>MU226047.1:393014-423128 GCA_018584345.1 Thuja plicata
CACAAAAACCTCTCATGAATCTGTCTATATGTCTTGAAGTATTGGAGTTCCCAACCAATGATGACTCATGAATTTCCCTTGGAATATTCTCTAAAAGCTTCAAATTCATAACCAAGAAGATTCTATCTTTGTAGTAGATGACATCATCCACCACCTTGTACCTATCATTGTGAATTTTTCCATCCATCAACTGGTGACGAAAAATCAAACTTAATAGGAATGATATGGATATATTTGGAGTGGTCTAGCAGGTAAGATGGTATGGTGTGAAGAAGCATGGACCTAACTAAATGAAAATGATGATTCAATGGTATATCTGGCCTGGAACACCCAATCCTTGACCCATGAACTCATAAAATATAATCCTTGAACTGAAAAATCTCTGTAATATAGAGAAATCGGTTCCAAACCCATCAATAATATTATTTTTTTTAACCAAAAATTAGTATTGGTCGCTTTTTCGATGTTTTATTAGCAGTAGTTTCGACGAGAATGCTATGTGTTCGACGTCGATTTCGACGAACTTTGGTCAAAAAAGCGACACACTGTGTTTGATGTTTCGACGAGACTGCTATGACTTCGACGTCGATTCCAACCAACTTTGGTTGTCATTTCGGCGAACATTGGTCGCTTAGATAAAAGGTTTGATCTACAATTCTTCCAGCTTCAAGCGATTTTTTCGACGAAGATTCAGTCGATAATTCAACCACTAAGTAGGTCGATATGTCGACGATGGGTTTTCCTGTCGAATAATCGATGACAACAGTTTTGGTCGTCTGTTCAACCAATGGGTGTCGAAAATTCGACTAATCCTCGTCGAAAAACAGGGTAAAATTTACTAGTGTGAATAACATTACATTAGTTTCAAGGTAGAATTCATGAATGGAAAGGCCAAGCTCCTGGATGGTAGAGGAAACCTAGTTGGAACTGGCAGGCAAACAAAAGGTAATCTATTTTATCTTGATCTCAATGAAAGTTCATGTTTTATTGCACTAGTAGAAGAAAGTTGGTTATAACATGAAAGGTTGTGTCATGTGAACTTTGACAACCTGATCAACATAAGTAAGAACAGAAGAGTAAGAGGTATTCCTGTTATGAAGAAACCTGAACTAGGAATATGCAAACAATGTCAAATTGGGAAGATTGGCAAAACAAGCTTCAAGTACACTTTATTGGGAACTAAAATAAGTACCCATCTAAATCAGGTTTGACAATTTTAATTCATTTAGTTTGTACATTGAACGTTGAACGTGTTTCTTAATTATACTTCTTGATGGTGTTTGGATGCATGTGTTGAACAACTGAAATACTGACAAGGAGAGGGGGGGTGAATCAGTATTCCCTAAAACCTTTCAATCCAGATTGCTAAAGAATTATTCTTACCATTCATGAACATAAAATTAACGAAAATATAAACATCATAAGCACAAGTGCACCAGATTTTTATTGTGGAAACCCAAATGGGAAAAATCACGGAGAGCATTAACTCTCAATATTATATAACTAGTTATATAATATTACAAGTGCTCACTGCACGGCTGACTACCCAATAAATAGAGGCTCACTACCAAGAGAAGGATAAGTAAACAAAAATGAACTAGTACAATTGAATTTGATGTATGCACAAATCAGTTCCTTTGAAGCTCAGAATATCGACTTAAAACACTTCATTGTTCATCTGCAACTCACATTTATTCCTACTACATATCACTATACATTTTTCGCACAATATTGTTTATGTATTTGTTTTTGTACTCTTGCATCAAAGAACGCTCAGAGAACACACACACATATGTATTTGGGGCTCAGCTATATTCTATGTCGGTCAGGCACGCTACACCAAGTAGTCTGCTAAGGTAATATATCACACATTACAACCAGAGCGAGCCATACGCTTCACTTCCATAAGTTGGCCAAAACACATTTAATATAGGTACCAATTTGAGATTACACATTTCACTCCTTCCTTAACCTTGTCCCAAAATTATAGAACCAGAAATGTCCATGAGAAGAAATGCAGACCCACAAATGATTTGTTTTGTTTTCTTGAAACAGAGCAACAGGAAAACCATGTTATCAGATAAAAAATGCAATCTGACTGAAGCGCCAAAACTCATAAACTCTTGAATATAGAATCAACTAGTAACCAAAATATGTTGTCAAAACCTTATCTTTGTATTCATTCATGCAGAGATATGCAGATCAAAATAATATCAACCGTATCACTGAATATTTGAGAGCCATAACAGAATAAGCCAACAAAAGTTTCTTGACATCAATGACAACTAGTATGACATAACAACAACATTCTCCTTCATCAATGACATCTTTTCAACAATCTCCCCCTTTGTCATTGATGGCAACATACAAAAATAAAATTGTTCAAAACTTTTTGCATGAGTTGTAAAGCTCCCCCTTACACCATTATTCAATTTATCAATCTTCTACTATACTTCCTCTTAGTACTATTCTCCTTTCTCTATTGTTCTTCCCCTTTGCCATCAAGGACAAAGGATATCAAAAAGATACCAAAAATGTGAAAAACTTCAGTTACCTTTAAGGAAATTTTTCTGTGTTTCATTTTGACTTTCGGATGGAAGGCTTTCCAATGATTGATGGCAGTGAGAAGCATTGAACTCTAAGTGTTGCACTGCACCAACAAATTAACAGCACTAGCTAGGTCATCCGGTTCTAATAAACATAATTGTTCTTTTTTTGCTTCTTCCAATAGCTTGACATAGTGTTCTAGTTTTGCTTCAACAATCTCCTTGACTTTCCAAAAGGTTTTCGTGAAGTCATCTCTATGTCTTTGTATCCTGATCAATTCTGATGTAGGTATTTATCCTTTTCTTTTTGCGTCATTTTTGTCTCCAAAGATATCAGATGAAAAATCAAATTTATTCAATTCAAACTCAATGGAGTCAATCTTTTCTTTGTGTTTCTCAGTGGCTACAAGCCATCTAAGACAATATTTATACATACTGGTCATAGCAGTGGTGCAAGTTCTCATTTCCTTGATGTAATTAGTTAACCTTTCCTGTGTGGAATTATATTTCTTCTTCAAACTTTTCATCGTTTTCCTTAGTGGATTCTTGGTTAAATGTTCATTTACATGTTCAAACTAAACATTCGGGACTAATCTTACAATATCACAATGAACAATGTCGTTCCGGAGCATGTGAGTGATTAGAACTTCATGAATTCTTACCTTATCATACAAAGGTCTTGAGAAATATACATCGCCCATTTTCTTTATGTCATCTACTCCTTCAAGTATCGCCAAAATCTTATCCACTTCATCAAAATCTTCTGAACCTTCTTTATGCAAATCTTCTCCCTGTGCAATGACCATTTCTTTATGTTTTTCATCATCTTCTTTGTTGGGTACAAGTTCATCCATATCTACAATTATTGCTATCTCCTTGCTTTCAATCTTCTTTTTCTTCTTTGATTTCTTAAGTCTTTTCTTTCCAGACGTAATTCCTCCCGGAGTAACACATTCCAAAGCATCTATTCCAACCAATTCCTCATACGTACCAAACTTGTCTTCTGTGAAATCCACAGAACACTTGAGCAATTCCTCTTCTTTTAACACACATTCTTCCAAGTTTATCTCATATCCAAAATTTGTTAACCTATATTTCCGGGGTACAATTGCTTCCATGAAGCAATGGTTTGTATCCACTAAAAATGTAATGATATCCCTATACTTTTCGACACTATCTTTTGGCATTCTGTATTTTGAAGTTAGGTACTTCCAGGGTTCAAAGAAATAGTTTATGCATGCAAGCTTTGTTGTTCAAACCATTCAGGTAGTGATATATTTGTTTCCCTATAGGCAAACCTCCATCCCATAGAACATTCTCCTTTAACGATAGCGAGTTCGAAAAGTAAAAGGCTAGATAGATAGTCAGAGATCCAAACTGAAAGGCATATCCTTCCTTCTTAATTAACATCAAATTATGCAACAGTTGTAATCTCAACAATTCACACAGATTGCAGTATATTTCATTCTTGAACATTTGGTTAGTGACATATACTGCAATGAAACCTTCCCTATTTCGAAAGTAAATTTTGTAAGTAATAGCAAAAATTGCATACATTACTAATGGACTAGTAATTGTTTCAATCTGTAAAGCCCTCTGGTCTCCTGTCACACTAATCAAAGCTCCAACTTCCGTGTTCTTGACTAATTTCATTATCGGTACAGAACCGACCGAGTGAAGACCTGCCGCCGCCTTGATAGCTTCTTTAGTTATCTGGTAAGGCGTGTCTAACCAGATGTAATCACCATGTATCCTTCTTGGTACAATTTTGATTATTTCATCATCAATAATCATTGGAAATTCACTACATGCATTATAACTTTGTGCCCTAGATCAAAGATTTTCTACAATTCGTCTCTAGAAAGAGAAACTTCAAGACTTCTCAACTTTTCATTGTCATATTCATCCAATTGAACTTAACAAACTTGTATATGTCTTCCACACACACACAACCCTAACAAGCAATGCAAAAAACGCACCATCTGAAGAAACCCTCACCGGCTCTTTCATAAAAATTTTGAATTTTGGACAGGACTTATCTTCGCAATCCACAAGTCTAACTGAAACCATGAAAAATTATAATACCTTTTTAGCAATTGGTCGTATCTTCAATTTCAAATCTTCTTCTCCTCCACGAAATTCGCCACAATGCAAATGTGAAAATGATAATCAAAAATCCACTTATATACGCTTTTGTATATACTTAGGGTTTTGCCACCAAAACATCACATCATCAAAAAGTTGTCAAACATATTTCTCCTAAGTACACAGATATCTTCCAATCTTCTGCAAACTTCTACAAGTCAATAATTTCCATCGCAATTTTATCCAATAGTTCAAACTTATCATTTTGTCTTTCATATCATTATGTTGTGACAACAACACAAGATTCTTTGGCAGGGGAAAAGGATTTTCAATATAGCTTCCCTTGAGCCAAAGCAAATAGAACTAGTTTTTGGAGAAAGTTTGTGCACTATAATTAGGTGCGGCAAAATTGTTTGTTGTGTCCACTTCTTCCTTTTTCTAGATCTTCTTCATTTCACTTCTTACTTCTTCTATATCAATTTCCTTCATAGGTTCATTCCTTCTTGCTTATGTATCTTGGTTCAAATTTGTGCTTCTACAATACTTGGCAATGTGTCCATCCTTATTATGATTAAAGCATTTGATTTTTATGTCATGTATTCCTTGTCTCAATTGTAGATCTGCACTTATCAGCTTTATGTCCAAATCCATTGCACAATTTTGACAATATCCATAAAAGGGTATGCTTCTTCCATTAACTTGACTTTTGCAATTATTAGCCTTATGACCAAATCATTTGCATGTAAAGCATTGAACATTCTGATTTATCTTGATTATGCATTCTACAACCTTATATCCAAACTTATCAAAGAAAAAGCAATAACCATTTGAAGACGGATACCTTTGAGCAATAGGTTGTCTGACCAGAGGTTTCCTTGTTGAGATCTTCTAATTCGAAGTTGATTTCCTTTGGCTATCTCATTAGTATTTTGCTTGGTTTCAATATACTCCATTATGCCTTTGTCTTCCATCTTTTGGTCTTAACTTTCTCTTGCTTCAAAGTCTAATCCTCCTTTGTCTTTTGGTGATCTCTGTGCAGCCATTATTTCATCAAGTTTCAAAGAACTCTCTGAGTTTTCCTTTTGATTTCAAGCTTGCTATTTCTTGCTCCATCTTTATACATTCCTCAATCTTGTGTTTAATTAATCCGTTCAGACATTCTTCGATTTTCTTGATTGCTTCAACTTGCATTTTCAGATCAGCAATGGTTTCATTTGCTTGCTTCAATTCTTTGCTAACTTCTCTATGTCCTTCCTTAAACTTCTTGAGTTGCTCCCTCAATTTTTTGACACATTCATTGGCTTCCTTGATGTTTTCCTTCAGATCCACGTTCTCACTTTCCACATTCTAAAGGTCTTCAAGTGCAGCCTACAATTCTCCATCAAAGTGACTTGCTTTCGTGCTATCCTTAGATGCCATATGTTCAACCTTCAAGATCTCCCTCAAGCAGTCAAGCTAAAAAAAGACCACGCTCTAATACCAATTATTGAACAGCTGAAATACTAAGAGGGGGGTGAATCAATATTCCCTAAAACCTTTCAATCCAACTTGCTTAACAAATTATTCTTACCATTCATGAACAAATAATTAACTGAAACAAAAACATCATAAGCACAAGTGAACATTGGATTTTTATCGTGGAAACCCAAATGGGAAAAACCAGAGAGGTTTAACTCTCAATATTATATAATTAGTTATAAAATATTACAAGTGCACACTTCACAGCTCACTGCCCAATAAATACAAGCTCGCTATCCAGAGAAAGATAAGTTTTGAAAAAAAAAGTGAATTACTACAAATGTATATGATGTATGCACAAATCAATTCCATTGAAGCTCAGAATATCGACTTAACACACTTCATTTGTTTATCTGCAACTCGCATATGTTCCTACTACATATCACTGTACAGTATTTGCACAATCCCTTTTCTATATCTGTTTCTGCACTTTTGCATCAAAGGATGCTCATAGAACATACATATATATGGGGCTCAACTATATTCCATGTCAGTCAAGCACACTACACCAAGTAGTTGGCTAAGGTAATATGTCACACATTACAACCAGAGTGTCATACACTTCACTTCCATAAGTTGGCCAAAACACATTTAATATAGGTACCAATTTGAGATTACACGTTTCACTCCTTAACCTTGTCCCAAAATTATAGAACCAAAAATGTCCATGCAAAGAAATTCAGACCCACAGATGATCTGTTTTGTTTCGGTGAAACAGAGCAACTGGCAAACTGCAATACCAGATCAAAAGTGCAATCTGACTGAAGGGGCAAAACTCATGAACTCTTGAATATTGAATCAACATGCGTACCAAAATATGTTGTCAAAATCTTATCTTCAGATTTGTTCATGTGGAGACATGTAGATCAAAACAATATCAACTGTATCACGGAATATCCGAGAGTCATAACATAATAAGCCAACAAAAGTGTGTTGGCATCAATGACAACTAGTATGGAATAACAACATTCTCCTTCATCAATGACATCTTTCCAACACCATGTGTACAACTGTCCCATGGATTGAGGACCATTAACAACTACTTTTGCCTCTTTGAGGTTGTTTTTGAGCAGACACATTGCCAAAATCCATAATTCATGTGCTGATTTACAGTTTTTGGGTCAGTTTATTGATCAATTAGCAGTTACTTTTTATGAAATTTTATTGGGAAATAAAATAACCAACCATCCAACTCTGGTTCAACAGTTTTGCTTTGTTTTGTTCGTTAATAGCTAATGTGTTGTAAATTGAACATGTTCCAGATACTAGCCCTTAAAGCCCTTGAAAAATAATAAAATATGTAATGGTCCATTAAGCAAGCTTTCGTTTGCTTCTCATCTGCGGCTGCTCAACATTTGTATTTAACATAGAAGTGTTATAGTTGTTGTATTAACAATGGCTGAATAGCCCAAGATACGCTGATGATAATATCTCTGTCGGATTTGTCCTGATTATTGCACATACAAATATCAGCATATTAACAATCATGTAGCATGCTTACAAAAAGTCGTCAGTGAACCTAACAGGCTAATATGTAATAACATGAAATGGCATTGATAAATGACAACCAGAGTACATTGCTTATTTAGATTATAGATAATGTGTAACTCCTCCGTATTTAGATTATAGATAATGTTAAATATAGATATGTGTAGCATATCTATATTTTAGATTATAGATAATGTGTAACTCCTCCATTTTTCTTTTGGAACTAGTAGACATAATGGCTAATGCTTGTTAAAGGGAAAAAATTCACACTGATCAAGCCAATGCCCTACAGAAAGCTCGCCGCTTCAGATGTTAAATTCAAATCCGCAACAAGTTTTAATAACCTAATGATTTCTCAAAATTTTATATAAGTTCTGGTCTTGCTTATGAGTTTCCTCACCTCCATGGAGATCCTAAATGTATGGCAGATGCCCCGCAGAACTATCAAGCTATTCTTCACGAAGTTCTCACTTCTTACTTCACTGAATGATATCAACCTCGTCAGTTTTTTTGTTTTTTTTGAAAAGAAATAGGAAGTCAAAGAGCTTCAAGGAATAAAAATTGAGAGGAAAGCAGAGTATGGTGGACATGCTTGCTGTCAGAGCATTTCCCCTTTGCCGGATGTCTTGTATTTTGTCCTCTATATTCCCACATTTTTTGCCAAAATAGATCACATATAGATAAAATCTCACAAAGCTGTGATGTCATTACCAAAAGTTACCTCCCAAGGATTCACCTTTATTTTGCCAGTGCAGCTGCTTGTAAGTTCTGTACTTCAGTCAAAAGCAATGGATCTCCTTCACATGCTTCTGATAGCAGTTTGGACCTCCTTGTTGCCTCGCCCATACTCACAGATGACTCATTTTTAAGATTAGCATATTCTTGGAAATGATTGGAGAAATCATACTGAATCAAATGAAGCAATCTTGCCTGAAATACAAGGTTTGAATCATTTTAGTTCTCAATCCATCTTGCAATCTATTTGTTTTAACTTTTAATTCAAATCCCATTAAATGAACAATGGAAAAAAAAAAAAAGAATACCTGATGGTGTGGCTTTCGAGAAGAATCAAGTATGAGACTTCTAGCTATCTTTTTCCTTAATAACAGTTTTTCATCTGTATTAATTTCTGAAAAAATAAAAGCTGCAATATGATGCAAGGCCAAAGAGAATGTAACAGCCATACGAGCTGCAGCTTTATCAAGATTACCAGAAACCCATGAAGACACATATGCTTCAATTATCTTCTCATGCTCCTGCAGATGACATAATTTATTAATCAAAAATATTGTTCATATTAGACCCAAGTTACGAAGTGTGTGATCTTGCAGTACATAAAAAATAATCATATGCAAATTCTCACCATATTATAAATTGTGATGTTGAACATGTATGTCTAATAAAATCATCAAACACTGCTTATAATATAATACAAATAAGGGGAAAAAGCCAGAGAAATTTTACTTGGCATTATAATCTAGTTTGATTAGATGATCGGGGATGAGAAATTTTTTGAGCAAGGAACAAAAAACATAGACATAATTGTAAACCTGTGTTACAGGTTTGGGTCCTACCTAGGTACATGCAAGTTGCATCCCCGAGTCTGGATTAATCCCAATTACAGCTAAGATGATCCCACAGTCCTAGGGACATATCTTGGTTGTACCCAAGGCTAAATCAATTATGTCCAATGAATTTTACTAAAAAATGCTTTTAAGAAAGCCAAATTTATGAAAACCTAACACTGGCTAACCCTAAAAAATGACACGCATAGTTATCAGGTGGCTCATATTCTGACCCTTGGTACTCATCTCCCTTAGCAGAAATGCATCCCACTGAGAAACCCAATGGGTACAACTCCAAAAAGATTAAAAGATTCAATGAAAGATTATATAAGTCTCCTAGAAGCAACCTTGAAAATTGGGAAACTTCCTATAAATTTTTCTAATATATATCATAAAAATTACACTAAGTTTTCCTGAAGTGCAGATTTGTGGCTAACAAAAGCTAAATGAACCAAAAAAATACACTGATAGATTTACAATTTTCTATTTTAAACATAAAATTTACAAAAATTATAATAGAAAATTTTCATATTGAAAACCAAAGTGGTAAACTGGTCCATCCCTATGTACTATCAGGAGCACCTATGGCCACAACATTACATTTTTAAAAAAAACATCAAAACCTATTTTTTGAAGCACCATTTTAACACTAGAACAAAAAAAGAAAACCTAAAAACTGCTTAGAACCCTAAAATGCAACCATACTCCAAGTTGTTTAACAACAAAAAGCCTATTTCACTAAAACTCAATTATTGTTTTACCATTTTTATTTTTTTGAAAATTATAGTATTTTCAAAGGAGAGGATTGCAAAGTGCTAGGGCCATCTGTTGTCTTTGTATTTTTGGTTTTAGCTTTTTTCCTGTAGTGGTGTCGCCTGCAACTCGCACTCTGAAAGGTAATGCCTGTACATTTCTGTTCATGCTCAAAACACTGCTACCAAAGTCGTCTTCTAGCTTTTTCCTCCAAGTTCTTTTCCCTGCTGAATTCATAACAATTCCTTCTTTGTCGTTATGCAAAATAAAAATAACTGATTTCGAATCCCTAACTGTCTGACGGCTGTGTGTGAGTGAGACTTCTCCAATAATGTCCATACAGTGTACGGCTTTCTATTCCATCCTCCCCGTCTCCGTACAGATATATCCCTGCATCCTTGTAATTGTAACGGAATTTATCTGGTCCTTGTACTTTTTTTTTAAAGCTCCTCTATCCCTTCGTACGGTCATTCAAGTTGCCAAATTATGGTACCGTACGGTCGTACTGACTTTTGTTCCCTTCTCCATACGGTTCCGTGTTGTTCATGTTGTACTCGCCTATGTTTTTGTCGTCTTCAGTTGCACAGGTGTGGACCGTACGGTTGTGCGGACCTTGTATTCTTCCTTTGTGTCTTCCGTGCTTTGATGACCCTCAAAACAATGAAGTCGTATGGTGGTAATAGTGTTCACTCGTCGTACAGTGATTATTAAATGCAGCATTGCTCTTTTTTCCGTTTTCTATATGGCCGTACAGGCGTACAACCTTTTTTTTTAAAAAAAAATTTAAATAAATAAATAATTATTTTTTGAATTTTTGGTCCGTACGGCCGTACGGTACCTTGCGAAACCGTACGGATTTTTTTTTAATTTCTTTTTTAAAATTTATTTATTTATTTATTTTTATTTTTTATTATTATTATTATTATTTAGACTTTCTTTCAGTCGCCCGACGCCTTCTGACCGTTCTTGATATATTTTTAGTTTTGACTCGTTGATCGCGTCCGAAATCTCGTGGCCGTCGAGCGTCCATAACTTCACCACCCCATTCGCTGCAACTTCCCGAATTTTATATGGGCCTAGCCACTTTACTTTGAATTTGCCAGGTTTAATTTAATTTCACCCATTAAACTTCAATAGCAACTGGTCGGGCGTAAATTCATCCGACGAAGTTGCTTGTATTTTCTCCGCTGTTGTGCAACCTCAGTTGCCCTTTGGGCTATCAATCTTCTTTCATCTAATTTATTGAGAGTGTCAGCCGCTCCCTCAAGCTTTCCATGTCCCTGAGTTTGTTTTCAATGGCGATCCCAAGGCTTGGAACCATAAATTCTATAGGAGCCACGGTCTCTTGCCCGTAAATTAGAAGGAGAATAAAGATTTTGAAGGCTGCGGCCTTCCACTCAGGATTCCAATCGTCGCCGACAAGAATGATCTTAGGTTCCTCTTCCTTGCCCAGATTCATTGGTTTGACAGACGGCTCCTTATACTCTTCGCTTACTTTTGCATCCCCTTCCTTGTATTTACCGTACTCCATGGGAAATGTTTCCGGCTCTTCCTCAATACTTAGTACATTACATGTTGGTCGGAAGAGTTCGTAGTCCTCTATTTGCCAATGGAAGAGACCGTTCATGGAGTTGGCATCATCTCCCGAACAGTCTTCCAATTCTAAGATGCCTTCTTCGTTAGGTTCCATACAACTCCTTCCTTCATCCCTTCGACCATTCTCGCCATCAGATTCTAAGTCTGAAGAAGAGGCTATCTCTTCGCTCACCATCTGGGTGCGAAGGTTGATGGTGAACTTCCTCCCCCCATTCTCCATCGAGAGGGTGTTTTTCTTCCAATTGTGGTTTACCTTCGCCGTGACCAGCCACCCTCGACCCAGAATGGCATCGTAACCCTTCTTTTTCAAAGGTATCACCACAAAGTCTAGTACAAATGGTTGCGAGCCAATGGTGACCCGTTATGCCATCAAAGTTCCGAGGGGTTTGATACCCTGCTGATCGACGCCCAATAAGTTGAAAGGTTGGGGGCCACAATGTTGGCTTGCCCAATTACTTCCATGTCTCCTCCGGAAGGACATTCACTCCTGACCCTCCGTCCACTATAGTGTCTGTCAGGTTCGTGCCAAGGATGCCCATCTCGACAACTGTCGGGTACCTTCTGTTGTTTACAGCAAGTATCATCGGGTTAGTTGCAAACCCTCCCGGGATGTCCGTACGTGTGGTATTTGGTTGTGTGGCCAAGTTCTCCAACAACGTCGTTCCCAAGTGAGGCATGGTGTGAAGGAGATCGTGGAGTTTCACCGGTACCTCTACATGTAGCAGTTGTTTCAGAATGTTTTGTTCTACCTCCCTCCGGCCTGAGGTGGTGGCCATCTCCCATGTTTCTTTTTGTGCCTTCATCGCCTTCTCTATTTCTTCCTTAGCCTCCCGTGCCCGTTGTTTTTTTGTTCGAGGGTTTGGATATGTGGTTCCCTCGATGTTGAGACAGTTGACCTCGGATTTTGGGCAGTTGGCATCCTCGCGGTTGCCAGAACCACACCAACGACATACCTCTGCTGGGTGTCGCCCTTGTCGTAGTTCCTTGCAAAGTGGCCCCACTAATTGCAAGCACGGCACTGGATCATCGACCAACCCTTGGAGTCATATTGTATTCGACTCCTTATGTCGGTGTTGTTGTTATTGCCCCTTCTGCCATCGCGTTGGTTGCCTCTGTACCCGCCCGAGGATGCGTTATTGTTAGTCTCCGTCGTCCCCGATGTAGATGGTTGCTCATTGGGTAAATAGCACTTGTTGATTCCTCACTTTCATGTTGTATGGGCATTCCTTGGTGAAATGGCCCATGATCTGGCAAATGTCACAAAATGCCTTTTTGGGACACGACCCCTTCCTATGGTCGCTCTCCTTGCAGTTCGTACACCACATGTCATCTTCCCCCTTCTTTTTACCCCCTTTCATGGTCTTGAACTCCATCATTCTCTCCATGTCCTTTTGGAGTGCCATGACTTTTTTCTTCGACTTGCCATCACTGCTACTGTCATCGTCCGCAGTGTCATCGTCGTCGAAAGACGACTTGCTTCTTTTCTTCTTGGAGGTCTTTTGTTTGCTCTTCATGTCCATCGCCCGGTTATAAGCATCTTCGTATGAGGTGGGGGGCACTATCTTCATTTTCCTCCGTAAGTTAGATTTCAGGCCCTCCATGAACCATCTTTTCTTCAGGCCATCCACTGGCTTGCTATCCATTTTTCCGACTAACTCCTTTAGTCGACGACTGTAGGCCCACACAGTCTCCTTCTTTCCTTGTTTGGTAGCACATATCTCTGAAACAATTTCATTGTCATCCTTCAGGAGTCAAAACTCCTAGAAATTTTTCTTGAGTTTGTCCCAAGTGGTCGCCTTTGTTTTGTCCACATCAGAGTACCAGTTGATGGCTACCCCTCTGAGTGTGGCGGGAAACTGTTTCACCCATTCTGCCTGGTCGGCGACTCTATTCGCCGACCAAATTGTCTCACACGTACGACAATGTCGTACTGGATCTTCCTTTCCATCTCCATTGAATTTTGGCAACTTCTCCTTGTTGGTCGCCATTGGGGTGGATTGTGTCACCCGCGGTGGATTTTGTGTTTGTGCTCCTACACTTGTTCCAGCACCTGTACCCGCGTTGGTGGTGTTTGTGGTATTGACAACTAGCACTTGCACTTGTGCCTGAGTATTTGTTGGTACCTTGGTGTGTGGTGTCGTTGGCCGGAACAAAGGTTCCTGACTGTCGGATGCCTGTGCTTCAATGGCACCTTCGGTCATATGGTCTCCCCTACTGAGATTGTCTGTACCTTCAACTTGGGTCTCCATACGTGGTGTAAGAGGTAGATTCGTAAACAGGTCTCTAGTTTCCTCCAGTAAGGCCCTCCTTAGCCTTGTCTCTTTAAGCAACTCTTCGCTGCTTCGCACCCTCCGATGCTCTAGCGAAGTGTACGGCTCTCCTCCGGCCTGTGCACTTTTCGTAACACTCTCAGGGTCCCCTTTGGTCAACCCTCCGACAAGTTGTTCCTTGGCAAGTTGCCTCAACCTTCATTGGCGTTCTATTTGTTGCTCAAAGATTAAAGCCTTTTGTGCTACCTCTCACTCATCGTTTGGTGCCTTCTTATTCCTGTCTTTATTTAAAAGATTAGGCATCAAAACTTAACACAAACTCATTATAATTGTTTATATAGTGTCCTTTGCTTTTTAACCTTCAGATGTTAAGACTCCCTACGATGGACGCCGCAACTGGCAAACCCATTATGTCCGTGCACCATCCAGTCTTTTCCCTTTCCGAGTATGCCCAGGCAATGGCACCAAATGTTTACCCTCGTGGGGTAACAAAAACTATTTGCATACAGAAAGTAAAGTACTTAACAAAGAAAGTATAGAGAACATAACAACATTATATTCATAGATTGATCACCATGTACAAATGTATTTCCGCATCGCATAATCTGAACATCCTTACTGGAAGATAGAAATGCATATGTATAATGTCCGAGGGGATGCGAGGTGAACCATCACATCCGTGTAACTCCCTCGCACGAACCAACCGTTTAACTACCCAATTACCCGACAACAGAGATGTCTAGGACAATGTTGAAAGATGCTAACCTACCTGATATGTATTGGAAAGAAGATGTGCATGCTACTATCTATATTCTTAACAAGGTACAAGTAAGGGTTAATCACTCTAAGACACTTTATGAGCTATGACATGGAAGATCCCCTATTGTCAAGTATTTCAAAAGCTTTAGAAGCAAATGTTATATCCAGAGAGATGAATAAGATCTCGGAAAGTTTGATTTAAGATCTGAAGAAGGAATTTTTTTGGGATATTCTGCAAAGAGCAAAGCATACCAGTGTTACAACAAGAGATTGAAGAAATTGAGGAAAGTACAAATGTTAGAGTAAGTGAAGAATGAAATTAGGTTGCTTTGGAACCTGAGATGTGTGAGATAAAAGATGCCTCCTATACTGCAAAAGAGAAAGAAGATATTGAAGACAAGAAAGAATCAGATACAAAAGAAAAGCAATCAAAGAAAGCACCTAACACACCTGCAAAATACGTTCAGAAGAACCATTCAAAGGATCAAATCATTAAAGATAAAGACAAAGGAGTTCGGACTCAACGAAGACTTGCCAAGGTAAATGAAGAAGCAAATTTTTGTTTCTTATCAAAGGTGGAACCAAAGGCCTTCGCAGAAGCTAGCAAAGATGATGGTTGGATGAAAGCAATGGAAGAAGAGTTGAATCAGATTGAAAAGAAACAAAAATGGGAACTAGTGCCAAGACTGGTAGCCAAGAATGTGATAGAAACAAAGTGAGTGTTCAGGAACAAATGGAATGAAGATGGAGAAGTCACAAGAAATAAGGCTAGACTGGTTTGTAAAGGTTATTCACATGTTGAAGGTATAGACTTTGAGGAGACCTTTGATCCGGTAGCTAAGATGGAAGTTATAAGGATCTTTCTTGGTTTTGCTACCTACAAGAACTTTATAGTATATCAAATGGATGTCAAGTCAACATTATTGAATGGAGATCTTGAAGAAGTTTACATTGAACAACCGGTTAATTTTCAATTGGTAGAAGATCTGGACATGTTATGCAGACTCAAAAAGGCTCTCTGTGGACTCAAGCAAGCTCTCAAAGCTTGGTATGCAAGGTTGGCTAGGTATTCATTGCAGCAAAACTTCAAGAAAGGTACTACAGATAACAAACTTTATTTCAAGGTTGAAGATGACAACATTGATAGTAGTGTATGTTGATGATATGATTTTTGGTGGAGATGATTATGTATGCAAAAGGTTTGCAAAAGGAAATTGAGATGTCAATGATTGGTAAGTTGTCATTTATTTGTCTCCAAGTTACTCAGATGATGGTATTTTCATTTCACAAACTAAGTATATTAAAGATATGTAGAAGAAATTTGGTATGGAGAACTCTAAACCAATTGGAAGCCCTATGGTTACCGGTTGTCATTTCAACAAGGATGAAGAATCTCCAGAAGTGGATTGGCTTGTATATAGGTCTATGATTGGTGGAATGTTGCATTTGACTTCTTCAAGACCTGATATTATGCATGCAGTTTGTTGTGTTGCAAGATATCAAGCTAATCCAAGGCAATCTCATGACAAAGTAGTGAAAAGGATATTCAGATATTTGAAAGGGGCTCCGGGTTTTGGTTTGTGATATAAGGATGATGATTTCTCTTTGAAGGTTTACACAGTTGCTAACTAGGTCGAATGTGTTGATGACAGAAGAAGTACAAGTGGTGGAGTATTTTTCTTGAGAGACAAATTGGTCTCGTGGTTGAGTGAGAAACAAGATTCAATATCATTGTCAATAGCAGAAGCAGAATATATTGTTGCAGCATCTTGTTGAGGAGCAGAATATATTGTTGCAGCATCTTGTTGAACTCAAGTGATGTGGATGAAGCAAACTCTAAGAGACATCAAGGAGATGTATGATGAGGCTATTCATATTATGTGTGATAATACAAATGCAATTAACATTTCAAAGAATCTGGTGATGCATTCCAGGACAAAACACATTTCTATCCGGTATCACTTCTTCAGAAAGAAAGTTGCACAGAAGAAAGTCAGATTAGAATATGTGTCGACAAAGGATCAAATCGCAAACATTTTTACCAAGGCACTATCAAAGGATACTTTTGAGCATCTTCGGCAAAAGTTAGGGGTCATTGCCCCTCCTACTTCTAACTAGATGCATAAAGTAGTGCATCTTTCCAAAGGGAGATTCGAAGTCTATCTCATGTCTCTTGGATTGGCGTGGTAGCTACTCTTAGGGGGAGCAAAAAGTATGTGGTTTTCCCCGGTTCATGAAAATGTTGCAGAAGTTTCAAAGAGAAGGATTTCCCTGATAGAGGGCGAGTGATGCAATTACAGATGTACCCATAAGGCAGAGAGTTGTTTGAGAATTATTTGGAGAGTTATGCCCCTTGTCGTTGATGTTAAAGGGGAGAGAGTTGCAGAAAAGGAACAAATGTTGTCAAAGTCTATCTCATGTCTCTTGGATTGGCGTGGTAGCTACTCTCAGGGGGAGCAAAAAGTATGTGGTTTTCCCCGGTTCATGAAAATGTTGCAAAAGTTTCAAAGAGAAGGATTTCCCTGATAGGGGGCGAGTGATGCAATTAGAGATGTACCCATAAGGCGGAGAGTTGTTTGAGAATTGTTTGGAGAGTTATGCCCTTTGTCCTTGATGTCAAAGGGGAGAGAGCTGCAGAAATGGAACAAATGTTGCCATCAATGGCAAAGGGGGCAAATGTTGGCAATATGCAGATATTGCATTGTGTTGTCATTGATGTCAAACTTGTTCTTGTTGATGATGGGGAAAGTATCACAGTTGTGAAGTTGTGCACTGATTGTGTTTGTTGTTGGTGTTGCCTTCAATGACAAAGAAGGAGATTGTTAGCAATATGAATTCAGTGTTGTCGTTTATGTTGACCTGATGTGACTGGATGCCTACCTAATGTATGGTGATTGATGGAGGTCCAGAAATAGTGTTGAAATGTTCATATGATCTCTAGTGATGATATTGACCATGTGGGGTTTCCGGAAGGTGACAATAGTGGAAGCTAGAATATGTAGGAAAGAGTATTTGAAATCTGTATGGAAGAATGCTCCACGTTCCTCAACATTTGAAGATTATAGCTTGCGGTTTTGGAAATAATGTTTATGCTTTGTGGACATTGCACTATTATGTTTTCAAGTCCTCAACAGTTCAGCTGATGTAGTTGGTAGTTGCAATTTGCTAACAGTGTGGTTGTTTGTCACGGCTGGTCTGGAGAATGATCTACAATGTTGTTTCTAGTTGTGTAGTTTAGAGGATATGTTCAGAATGTTTGTGCAGTGTTCCAATTCAGTTTTCAAGTGTTGGTTTGCTCCACAAGAGAAGTTGTGGTGTTTTGTTTCTCAGCACTATAGTTTATGTTGGTCCCTGGCCGACTCAGTTTGTTTATCTTGTTTGAATCATACTCTTTTGGTCAGGACTTGCATTGGAGGATGAGTTTAGATGTTGTTATGGGTCTTACCATAGCATGTGAAGATCCACATAGAGTTATTTGCATTAGATGATGTTTTTGGGCCAACTGTTTAACATGCTACATTGTCTATCTACACATTACGTTTGATGCCAACTTTGGAGGATGTGTTGTTGTGTGTCGATCATTTCGAATGACTTAGGAAGATGTGTTATTATGTATTCGGGTCCCCTTTAACTCCTGTTTTGGACCACATTTACGCAGTTGTATATGGTGGCCGACTTGATTTGAATTACGTGTATTATGTTTGTGGCTGACCTAGTTGAGGGTTTTGTTAAATAAGCTGATATATATAAATGTGCAGATGTATGATTAGTATTGTGGATTGAATGTGAATGATGTGAAAAGTTTGTGAAGATCTGTGTTGTGATGCGCTTTCATGATCTTTTCTTTCAGTATATCGGAGTTTGTGATCAGAGTTTGAGGCAGCGGATGTGTGTGATGCATTCGTAATGAAGTTGGTTGCTTGACATAGTGGTTCAAGGACAGTTTCATGTTTGGAGATTTGTTCATTTCATTCCATCTTATTCCTATTCCTGCTAACAGACAATGAGTCCTTTTGGCAGTTTGTGCAGATCTGTATCTTGCCCTAAAGCAGTGAAAGCAGTGAGCTTCAACTTACAAGTCCTTTTACATCTTGCCCTGGGGTCATGCGTCACATCTTGCATGTCCATTATATCTTGTCCTAAGGTTGTGCACCTTAGCCTACAAGTCAAATCAGGAGCTATGAGTTACCTTGGCCTTGAACCTTAAACAATATTGTAATCAATTATTCATATAGTGAGTCTGTTCTTGTTGTGGATTTTCCCACATTGGGTTTTCTACGTTAAAATCTGGAGTTCATGTGTATGTTGTTTATTGCTTTATCTTTCCTTGATAATAACTTGGTTAAAGTTGATTGATAAATGTTTGTGAATGAAAAAGTTTAAAGGATTTTCTCAAGACTGATTCACCCCCCCCCCACCCCGTTCTCAGTCTTGTGGTGTGTTCAACAAAAACATCTGCATTTAAAAAAAAAAGTAAAAAGTACNTTCCCCCCCCCCCCACCCCGTTCTCAGTCTTGTGGTGTGTTCAACAAAAACATCTGCATTTAAAAAAAAAAGTAAAAAGTACCAATAGTGGCATAGCTTTAATCCATCATTGATAAAAACTTCTAAAGAAACCCCATAATCAGTATCTTGGATAAACTGGTTAAAAACTTAAAATACATCACAAAATTTGAGGTCCTCATTTTGTTTTCAAAAGTTGAACAAAAATGGAAACATTATAGAATTAATAGCATTGAATATATAGAAAGTATTTCCATACATGTGTTATGTGGGTATTCTCAGAATCCTAACAAATTGAAGATTAAACCTATTGTTTCCAAGAAGTTCGATTGGTGATGCATTCTACATAAATTTAGCAGGATCCCATGGAAGAACACCTTTGTTTGAAATTAACTTGCATATGTAACTGAAATAGATAATCCCTCTGTGAACACACCTGAATTAAAACCAAAGGTACACAAATGGATACAAAGTACAAATTGTTGAACCAAAATTTTTAAGTACTGTTCTCAATAAACTACCTCAGGAGGATGGAGATATCCTTTGGGATGACCACAGCAATCCTCCAATGTAGGTAAGAGCTCCAAAATATTACCAGTGGCTAATGCATTCCATGTTGTAAGCCTAATTGCAGATTCAACATCCCTGCGTAAGTAAAAGGCTACCTGACGCCCATAGACCACATCACCGTAAGATGTGGCACCAAAATGTTCAATGAATGTCTCCATAAATGTTTGATAGCTATCATCAATGTCCCTTTGAAAGTTGAGAGAACAATAAGTGGCACTTTCTATTGATCTTCCTGAATTCTTTTGATCTACCAATTCATGTCTGTACTCCTTGGCAATTAGTAGCATTTCTTTTGTTCTCTGCTGAACCTCTGTCATGTTATTTGTTCCACCATCTTCATCAAGAGCTTCGCCATACAATTGTTGCAATGTTCCAAGTAAATCATTAACTGAAGCTTCTAAGAACACATCACCTTCACGTATGAACACCATTGATAAAACATGTATTTTTCTAACCAATGGTATGCATGAAACCAAAGAGAACATCAATCTATTGCAAGAGTACATAGCTTCCAAGCCAATGAGAAAGAAGAGTCCACTTCTGACACTGTCAAAGACTTTTTCTTTTGCTATAATACCATCAAGGAGTGCATCGTCAGGGTTGTCAACAGACGTTGATAATGGACTCAATAGCCACTGCACTGGAACCGGCAATCTCTGGTGAGCCCATTCTATTGCCAAAGACATGTTTTCATTTGAAGTGATGCTTCCCAGTTCTGCACTTTCTTCACATATTGTACCAAGAGGAGATTTTTTATGAGAATTTCTAATGCCAGTAGATTTTTTAGGTTCTATTTCTTTCTCTCTGCTTGAGTTTTTTTTCTTTGTCACTAACCATTGATTTCTAAAATGTACAAGTAACACTTTGCTAAAGGTTTCAAAATCTGTTTTGCAAAACTCTGTGACATTTGCACTTGTATTTTTAATTGCTTTTTCCTTTGATACTTTATTTACAAAAATACTAAGAAACTCCATAACTGGAACAGTAAGTAATATATTCAATGCTTTCTCCAAATAAGGCATATCTTTGGGCCCTGTAATCAGTACAATGCCGAAAGCAGCATTTATTGTTTTAATAGTGTTACTCATAAATGTGAATGTGTTCTCGTCATTTACACATTCTGACATAGTACTTGGGAATAAATCAAGTAAGCTAACAGTTAATCTAGCATCTGCTTGAGCTACAAGAGCTTTTCTCGACCACCATCCTCCATTGGTAGCACCCCATCCTATTCCTATACCAGGAGCAGGACCTCCTCTACCTTGTACTTCATTGCATTGGATGAACTGCCACTCTGAGGTCACAAGATCCATAAACATATCCAATGTATATTTAAGCTCATCTTGACATGATAGTACCATACCCAATTTAAGTATTTTATGAGAGATAGATATATTCTTATCCATGCATTTAGTGCCAGGATCCTCGATTTGTGCAATATTTATGGCTTTGTCAACTGAAGTAATAAGTCGAATTAGACCATGAATGCAATTCACAGCCAATAATGATGTATCATGGTCAGTTTCTTCTCTTAGAAGGCACAAATATTTGAGTAGAGAAGGAGCTTCCATTTTAGATGGTATAGTTTCCTCTAATTTAATTTCTGGAAAATGCAACAACCTGTTCTTAATAATTTCCAGACCAACTTGTGGAAAAAACGCAGGTAGCCATTTGTTAGAAGCCTCTTCCTTGTAACTTGAATAGCGACATGCACCTTCTGCTGGTACAATCTTTTCTATTATACATGAAAGCAGATGCAGCACAGCTGAAATCACTCCAAATGAGCTTATTCTGTGAGAATCATGCTCAGCAGATTCTGTGACACATTTATCTGACTTGCATACTGTTGAAAGAAAGGTATTTTCTCTGAAATTCAACCATTTAAGCGCAACCTCGACCATTGGAACTGCTTGACTCCAGGACCAATTTTCATGGGCTGTGACATCAGTTATATCTTCCTCATCCCCATATGAATGGAGATTTGGTAGAGTCATTGACAGGGCCTCTAAAACAATAAATGATTCCCTTGCCAAACTTAGAACTTCGCTAACAATGTTTTTCTGTATAATTATATTGAATGATGGGGGGCTTAGCCAAAAGCAGAGTGCTGGATAAAAATCAGAAAAACATGAAACATGTAGTCCATACTGGATGCACACCTTCCAAAGGCGAAGTTCCTCAACCAGTATAGCACAAGTAGATCTGAAAGATTCTTCACCCATAATTAACCAATCATCAAGATTACGATGGCAAAACAAATGCCTTACAGCAGATTGGAAAACTCCAGATGCTATAAGATCTATACAATTTGACTTATTTGCTTCACATAGTACCTGCACATTTCAAAGATACTGTTGCCATTAATATACAAAAAATGAGAACAGAAATACTAAAACAAGTTCACTTCCATAATTTTTTCAGGCTTACAGATTCCTTAGTTGAAACATAATAACATTTGAATCTTTACAAATTTAAATATATTTTTCAGACCAAAAGAATTGATATGAAAGTATCAACAGAGCAATACTAAAGGAAGACATAATAGATCAGAAGTCAATCAACAAATGCAGATAGGGAAGAAAAATAAGGATTGTAATACTTAGAAACATACAACTCCTGGATTTAAAAAAACCAAATCTTCTAGAAACGAGGATAATTAAAGGACAGGTGCATGTGTGACTGGAGCATTGTCCCCAAATTTGGGTAGCAAGATTTGAAAAATTAAATATTTTCAAGAACATACATCAAATTCCAAATATTGATGATATTGATAAGTGCAAGGAAAGAACAAAAATTGAAAAACCAAGGGTGCAAAATTGTGGAATAACAGAATTAGTTGACAAAATGAAAACAAAACAATGATAAGCTGCATATGTAATTTATAACTGTCATGATCAAAATCAACACTGGATAAGACATAAAAAATTAATCAAACATGAAATAATATGCTCACCTGGTGATGTTTTAACATTGTTTTGCAAGATATTTACTCTGTACATGACAGCCTTTTGTGGTACTGACTATATGCTAGAGATGTGCAAATGTTCATTTGCAACCTCCACACATTGCATGCACAATTCAGACCTTCTCTAAGAAGGAATTTTTGGAACTTGTACAGACAAGATATGTGTCATACTTTATTCGCTTGGAGAGGATGTTTGAGTTGTAAGAGATAATGCAACTAATGGTGATGACACAAGTGAAATCGTGGCTCAATTCTAGGTTAAATCAGGGGAAGAGGATGAAGAAAGAGGTGAACAGTAACATTTTTGGCGTCGATGCCAAATACCTTATCTCGATCATATCTCCAATTTTCAGTCATTAGATGTAGGGACACTAATCCTCCAAACCTTGGAGAGCTATATGGGTTAACTGATAACACACTTGGCCAATGAAAACCACCTTGCAATTCTATCATGAGCACCCCCTTGCACATGGCTATCTATGAATTGAATTGGTAGTGGTTCATGAAAAGTCCTAGCAAAGTTTCTCCTATGGCAGATGCTGACATGAAAGAACGGTTCTTGAAGAGAATGTGGAAGATATATAATGTAGAGGGTGCCAAATTTGCCACAATTAAGGGATATCCAAAAAGAGAAAAGCTAGATAAGAGAGAATATGGCATAGAGGACCAGTTCTATGGTAAACTATGAATGGGCCCCAATCATTAACAACCACACTAGCCATCTGCCTCTTGTCTCTAAGTTTATAGCTCTTCTGATGCTAAGAGGAACCAGTCTACATATAGCTTCATCCACTCCATTAAGAGAGCCAAGCTTACCTCTAAAAGGACAAAAAAGTTTGTAATTGTACATGGTGCACTGCATCTAATTGACCGCAACATGCTTACGTACAATGAGATTCAAGTGGCACAATGGGATGTACACTTAAAGAAGCTAACACAAGCCAATGATTGTAGGGCACAAAAAAGGTTAATAATTTAATTGGTGCTGCTTTGTAGAAGCTTACACTAGATGGATCTAACAATTCCATAGATGAGAAATTTGCTATGGCTTTTGGGGATGATGATTACAGGCATTAACCAATTGTATTTCAATTTTGAATGGAATCATCATATTGGCATCTTTATCATAATAATATATTGGAATTCGGCATTTTCATTGTTCCATGCAAAGTTCCAATTATTAGTTCTAATCCATTCTTTTTCGAACTAATTTTTCATGTACTGTATCATATTTGCACCATCATCCCCCCACCATCCCCAAATTTAGGTTCTTGGTCTCCCCCTACCTACCCATTCCTCCATTCCAAATAACTCCATGAAATTATGACAATGTGACACTTCTTGAGACCGATTTCAGGTAGACGTCCAGGGGAAAAGTACTTAACAAACACTTAGCAGTTTTCTTGTTAGTTAGAAACCAAGTAAACAGGGTAGAAAAATATGAAAAATTTGCAAGTATTTATGCAACTTATTTTTTCTACTTGATAAGAAAAAGATACAATTTCTGTTGATATAATATTAATTAATCATTATAGAATGCAGAACATTGTGTTGTTTTGTCAAAAAATGGACCAACTTGGTGCCTATATCAGCATACTTAGGGAAGTTCAATCAAAGATTAAAGTCAGATCTATACAGCTGGCTTTATGTCCTTTACAAAGTATTATGAAAAGGAAGCTTGATAAATTACAAGATTAAAAAAGCCCAATTGTATGTCCCCATTTTTGCGCCATCTTGTTGTGCAAGCATTAGCCAATTTTCAAGGTTTTCCTTATGTTCTCAAGTGTGTGGGAAGTGTTCCAAGTTCTTGGAGAGCTCGGATTACAGTTTCTTGGCCCCCAACAACTATGTGTTTCTCAATCAGTAACAACATTCTTTGTAGCATTCTAAATTTTTCTAAATCTTTCTGGGTTTGTTCTCCTCGATTCTTGGAGGACACTTCTATTTATAGTAAGTGCTTGTCTAGCACTGATATTTCTGGGTTTTTCTAGGTTTTGTCTCTTTAGCTCTTAGGCTGGGGTCCCATGGACGGGGGCTTCCTAAAAAATAGAGCTGGCGCTGCTTGCTACTTTTTAGGAATATTTTAAGGAGGTGGTCCCGTGAATTTTGTAGTCTAGTTGAGTTTAAAATTTTAAACTCCGACGTTTAAGGAAGTTGGTGGTTGTGCAAAAGAAAAATAAGTAAAAAAACCATTTTCCCACCAAAATCATTTTTTAGGAAAATGCTGAAATTAAATATTTGACAAATGGCAAAAAAACATTCCTAAAACATTCCTAAGCTTGTGGGGCAATTTCTAGCCCCACCCCTTTTCCACCCGCTTGCTAAAAAGTAGGAGCTCCTATTTTGAAGGAGAAGATTTCAAAAAATCCCATAGCCAAACAAATTTTTTTTAATGGGACCACCCTCTTCCTCAAAAATAAAGCTTAAGCCACCCTCATGGGACCCCTGCCTTAGAGAACATTGCTATTTATAATTAAGTGCTTGTCTAGCACTAATCTTTCTAGGTTATTCTAGGTTTGTTCTTCTCAAGCCTTGGAGAATGCTACTATTTATAGTAAGTATTTGCATGGCATTGATCTTTCTAGTTTTTTCTCAGTTTGTTCTCTTTGATTCTCGAAGTACACTACTATTTATAGTAAGTGTTCATGTCGGCATCAATTATCATCTTACAGCTTCAGTTATGTTCCGGCATGATCGAATTTCTATTTTCGATGTCTTCACGAGTTTCGTAAGGTGATGGATATTATTTCAATATTTACACTAAAGTTATAAGGTGACTTTAAATTATTCACTTGTGTTAAATAATTAAGTGCTAAAGTTTGACCCCAAAGTAGGACGCCTAGGTTGTGAGGGGAAACTTAAGTTGTTTTTAAAAGCTTATTGAGAGCTTTTTGACGGTAATTGAATATTTGAATTTTTAAAAATGCCATAATTCCCTCCAAACTCTATAAATTGAGGTTTTAGCTATCATTTCTTCATACAAAGTTTGCGCACATAACAGAATGTTGCTGGAATGAACAGAGAATTTTCTTTTCGGTGTTGCTGAGGACGGAAACCCTCTTCAATCTGCTAGTTTCAGTGACGAGAGACCCGCCCTCTAGTGTTTTCACTCAGGAAACACAGGTTTAAAATGAAGTTTGGATTGAGGTTTTCAAAGAAAATGAAGATTTTTGAGGTGAGCTGATTGTGGTTTTTGGTTGATTTTGGCTTTGGGTTTTGGGGGTTTTGGTGTGTTTTTCAATGTTGTTTGCAGATTGTATTCCAGACCTAGCCATACCCTTCATAATGCTGGTCAAAACTCTCAAAATACACACTGAAGACTAGGGTTTGCCAAGATTTTTGTGGGTACAGCTTCAATCTTTCTCCAAGGGCTAGACAGCCAAGTTCTGATTGGTTGTTTTTTTCAAAGTTTTTTTATTATTTCAAATTCTTGGAACAAAATCACCCTTCTAACTGGTCGTACCAGTTTTGGGTGCTTGAGGATTCATACAATGGTGTTTAGGGGTGTGTCTGGGGTTTAATTTCTCTATTCAATCTGTCCTAATTCGTGGGAGACAACTGAAAAAGGGATTGGCAGAAAATATCGAGCAAAAAGCGAAGTTTTTGCAGTTTATGCATTGCCAACCTTGTTGAACCAGCAACTCTTTGCTTGTAATGTCCCCTTTTTGGCATGATATGGTTTATGATTGGATTAGCCTATTATTGGCCCTCGTAGGCTAAGTTTGATGGTTAGAGGGTCCTAGTTCGCAGTTCAATGGGCCAATTCCCTTCCAGACGTTAGAAGTGTTCAAGATTGCTCTTCGTTTGGGTCAGTTTGGTACACTTACTATTTATAGTAAGTCATTTATCCAACATTTCTACATTTGGCAGGGCACCTAGACCGGCCTCAGTTGCAGTAATGACCTGTGGCACTTTTTATTCAGGGTTTTACTAATTATAGTAAATCAAGTGTTCAGGGATTTACTAATTATATTAAATCAAGTGTTGATAGAGATGGACCCTTTCTATTTTTAGAAAGGCGCCCTGGTTAGCAGTGAATACAATGGGTACCTCCTGATTCTGACAGAATCGAGAAATAATGAGTATCTTTGGAGTTATGAAATTTTAATTATTAATAAAGTAATACTTATTAATAATTAATTAAAAGTGCACATCATTAAATGTTATTGACTTCATTATTAAAAGGGGTTATTTAATGATCATAAAGTCTAATTATAAAGTGCATATGAGGAATAATGTAAAGTGCCAATTTAAAAATTTAAAGGGAGATATAAGTGATTATTAAAATATACTTTATGTTGAGCACCAAATGGAGGGAAATATAATTAAATATTGTATTTCAAATACATCAAAAGAAAGTGCAACAAAAGCTAAATATTTTATAAGTCAAGATGGATTTCTTCTTGTGAATTATAAAAAGCCAATAGAGGAGAGAAATCGATTCATCCATTATGCATTTGATAATTGCGAATTTGTGAGAAGTGTTTGAGACAAGGGTTTACAGAAGGAAGGGCTTGAGAAATTGGGAATTTCTTCAGCTATTGTGCACTTTGAATTGGTGAAACAATCCAGTAAATTGTGCTAGAGGGTGGTTCAATTTAGAGCCACTAATGTGCTTCAAATTGTGATCAAATTGAGTGGAAGTTTTCAGCAATTGTATGCAAGACTGGAGGATGATTTGAATGCAGATTGCAGCCCCTTTTTAGGTCTGTGTTTGGAATTATAGACAGCCACCAACCATCTACAGGCAGAAGACAAGGTTTAGAGGGCTTTGCAAATAATTGAGAGAGGTTACTTAGCAAATTCAAGGTGGTGTGATTTGATGCCAGGTTCCTAATTAGCTGCAATTTGATTTCAGAATTAAATAAATAATTTGCTCTTGCATCGTATATGATTTCACTTAATAATAAAAGCTTTTGGTTCAATGCGCTGGAACTAGTTTCATAATTTCTTTTTACTCAAAGCTATTATCCTGCCTGGCAACTTTATAAAAAAATTCAAGGAATTGCATATTCATTTCAAAAAACCAGTAATATATATCATTTGCATAGCAAATCAGTGGTTTGGCAGAGTTAGAACCTGCAGGGGTTCTTACATTGCTACAGCAGAAATTTCTGAGCATGATTTTCTGGACCTTATAGATGTTTTCTAAGTTGGTGTTGGCTGTTTATGAGGTCTGAGTGTTTCAGACACATTTGGCATAATTTGGGTATGACATAGGGCCCTATTGTTGCACTAAGAAGATCTTACAACGGCAGTAGATTGAGTCATACTGGAGCTTCTGTTGACTGTCTCCCTTAATGCCTGTTGTTCAAGCCTGAAATGTTTTGCAGAGTCTTGCTTTGAGGAATTTAATGTTGTAGTTAATAGTTTAATATATTGTAATTTCTTTCTATAATGCATCGTTGGAATGCTACTTATTTTCATGAGCATATGTAAGAACATTGTATGAACACTAAAATATTTCCAAATCAGACTTTCAATCAACACGAAATTATTACTTGTTTGGCATATGTACTCTTCCATTGGCAAAACTTTCATAGCAGAAAATTCAGCGGTGCATGTTACACCAATCTCAGAAAATAATTAGCTGGAAGAAGTTACAAAAGCACGGTTAGGTTTAGGTTCTAGGGGTTGTATCAGACATCCAAGATCCCAAGGATAGGGAGATGGAAATGAAATCTCCATGTTTGCTTCCCATCCCCACCTGTATGACAAAAAAAGGGGCGTCCTCATTCTTTGGTGTGGGCACTTGCAGTGGATGTCAAGAGGAACCCACAAACTTTTACTCTGTGTGTGCGTTTTAGAATTTTCTTCTAAAAAATTATTACCACAAGAAAGAACTACCAAGGCCTCCTACCCTAATGTAACCCCTAAATTCTAAGTCCATTCCATTTTGCATTTACAAAGGGTAAAGAGCAAGCGGAAAAGTGAGGAAGAGGGAAGAAGATATGCATTTCAACCATCATCATTTTTTAAGTTATGTTCACTCTCTATCATTTGATAGCTATATAAAAAGTTAAAACATATTATTCACCAAAGTCCACAGAAACAAGTCTGCAATGGCCCACATGACATCCCAGATGCCCAAGGGTTTCAGAAGGGGCATCCTCTTTTTAGAGGACGGGACAGCCTGCTCCATTTGGTGCATAAAAGTAAAAATGAGGGTAATTTATTACTTGCTAGGGAAAATATTCTAAACAGCTAAACACGGGGTATGTAGGAGTAGTTTGGGGTGAGGGAAGTCACTGTAAATTCAGCACTTTGTACTTGTTTATAAAATTTCAGCTACTTTTAGTTTATTTAAATTATTTTTCTGGTTGTCCCTGCTATCACCAAAATTCAGGAATATTTTTGTCTCATAGTATTCCCCCACAGCCCCCCATCTGGGAAGCTCAAAGAAACACTATTTAACAGATTTTTACTTTTCATTTTTTTGGCTTGTTAAAGAGTATCACAAATCTCATCATTCATTTGTTTAATCACAATGTGTTCAATAAATTAGATAGATGGTAGCAATGAGCACATTCAACCTTTTTTCCTCAACTTCAAAACTTGAAATATCCTCTTAAAATAATTGTTCTTTGCTAAACTTGCAATGGGCAATTGAGTCACTGTTCTTGTTTATGGCCTAAAATGTTGTGGTTTTGTGAAGGAAGTCAAAGCACCCAACAACAATTGACACAAACAACAGAAACAACATTGACAATGCAACATTTACAGCTTTGAATGGAATTGCAGCCTTACTCAGTGTAAAGGAAGAAAATTGATTGTATGTTTGATTAGGGGGGTGTTGTGTGTATTTCCTTAACTTTTACATTTAATTTGTAATTGATGGATGTGATATTGTAATGTGATTAAGCATATAGGGGGAAGGAAGATAAGATGTTCCTCTTTTATCACCAAATGCACAAATGAAAGATCCAAGTTGATTAACCCAAAAGAAGGATCAATACACAAATGAATCAACCATTTTGGAAATGAGAGTAAGGAAGAAGATCTTAAATTCTGTTTTATGATTAAGGAGATATGATATATAACAGTAATTGAAAAGGATGAAAGGAAGTACCAACCTTAAAGAATTGCAGATCTGAAGAATGTTGTTTTCTGAGGTTTGTACTCTATTTCTAGAAAATCTGAAGTATGATCCGGAACTGGAACGCAGAGACGAACAAAACCCAGAAATATTTTTCCGATCCGACACTGTCTTATGAAAAAGGTCGACCTTGACCCTCTAATCTCACCCCTAACCCAACAATCTCGACCCTGACCTACATAGGTCCGACTGAAAATCTGTTCGCGGATTCTGATAGTTCGCTAAAAAGGGTATCCAGATCTGAGTTCAAATCTTCAATCCTGAACCTGTACTTGCAAGAAAAAGAGATTTGTTTGTTGGGGGGGAGGGGTTTGCCTTGGTCAAACCCCGATTTAGGAATTAACCTTGAAATCAATAAAGTATAGAATGCTAGCAAGTAGTAGAATTGAATCTAATAATG